>JAWZYT010004764.1:0-18291 GCA_034508575.1 Petrolisthes manimaculis
GTAG
This sequence comes from Petrolisthes manimaculis, assembly GCA_034508575.1. Taxonomy (NCBI): domain Eukaryota; kingdom Metazoa; phylum Arthropoda; class Malacostraca; order Decapoda; family Porcellanidae; genus Petrolisthes; species Petrolisthes manimaculis. The sequence continues at coordinate 5 of JAWZYT010004764.1, forward strand.
TAGATAGCGTAGGTGGTAGATGGTGTAGGTGGAAGTGGTGGTAGTAATTACAGTGTTGGTGATAGCGGAGGTATCTTTCCACCCGGCAGGTCAGGCCACCAATCTCAGATCCAAGTGCATTCTAAGTCCCAGCCACTTCTGTTAATGCTCCACACGCCTCGTTGGGAATTAACACTTCTCAATGGTATCTATATCACTGGAACATTGTCAAGAGGTGGCTGGCGGTCTGCTTACTTGAGAGAGAGAGAGAGAGAGAGAGAGAGAGAGAGAGAGAGAGAGAGAGAGAGAGAGAGAGAGAGAGAGAGAGAGAGAGAGAGAGAGAGAGAGAGAGAGAGAGATGCTTACTTGTGTGTGTGTGTGTGTGTGTGTTTGAGAGAGAGAAAGAAAGAGAGAGAGATGCTTACTTGTGTGTGTATGTTTGAAAGAGAGAGATGCTTACTTGTGTGTGTGTGTTTGAGAGAGAGAGAGAGACCAGTGAATGAGGGGTGAGGTGAAACAAGGAAAAAAAGGCATGAGAGGATGGGAGGAAATCGAGGGGAGAGGTTAGGGGAGGGGAGGGGAGGGGTTATAGGGTGGGGGGGTTAGGGGGTGATGAGGCCAATCTATGGAGGGCAAAAGAGGGGAAGAGATGAAAAAGAGGGAGGGAGGAAGGAAGAGAAGAAGACATGAGGGGAGTGGGAGAGAAGGGGAAGATGGAAGGAGTGAATGAAGGAACTGATGACAGGGAAAAAGAGGGGAAAAAAGAGGTGTAGAAAGGAAGAGGGGAAGAAGGATGGGGGATACAAAAACAAGGAAGGAAGGAAGGGAGATGGAGTAATGAAAAAAAAAATTAAATGAAGATGAGGGAAATAAGTGAAGGAGAAAGAAAAGGAAGAGTTAGAGATAAAAAAGCAAAGAAAGGGAGAGAGAGAGAGAGAGGAAGAGAGATAGAGAGAGAGAGAGAGAGAGGAAAGGGATCAAGAGCAAGATAGAGAGGAGAGAGAGAGGAGAGGAAGAGAGGAGAGAGGGAGGGACTGTGGCCAGGGAGAAAGAGCCAAGTGATTATTTTTTATCGCCTTCCGCTCTATTTGCTGGCCAGGGTAGTGATGGACTGGATGGGGGGGGGGAATGGAAGGGGAGGGGAGGTGGGGGGAAGGGGAGGTGGGGGGAAGGAGAAGGATGAAGGAGGGAAGGAGAGAGTGGAAGGTGAGGGGTAGGTGAATGGAAGGAGAAGGATGAAGGAGAGTGGGGATGGAGGAGGGAAGGGAAGGAGAGAGTGGAAGGTGAGGGGAAGGTGAATGGAAGGAGAAGGATGAAGGAGGAGGGAAGAAGAGAGGGGAAGGAGGTGGGTGAAGAACAGAGGGTTTTCATTATTCACTACCTCCCCCCATCCCATCCCCCTCCTCCACAATGTTATACTATACGTCCCTATCACACTATATCCTCTATTATACTGCCCATCACTATATCCTCCCCCCCCCCCTCCCCTCCCCCCCCTCGTCACTATATCCTCCACCCCACCCCTCTCACCTCCCCCCCTCCCCCCCTCGTCACTATATCCTCCCCCCCCTCCCCTCCCACCCCCCTCCTTTACTTAAATATATTGTTTTTATTGTTTATCTTGTTTACAATACACCATATCGTATCTTTCCTTTACAGCTTCATTCAACATAACATAAACATCATTTGAATTAGAGCCTTTTTTTTTTTTTTTTTTTGATGGCCTAAAATTAAGAGTGAAGAGTTTATTATTATTATTATTTATACTTGTTATTATTATTATTATATTTATCCCAGCCACTGATTATTTATTTTATACTCTCTCTCTCTCTCTCTCTCTCTCCTCTCTCTCTCTCTCTCTCTCTCTCTCTCTCTCTCTCTCTCTCTCTCTCTCTATCGGGGTAGAGATCGATGAAGGATTGTGATATGATAGTGGTGATGTCTCAACCTCTCCACACCTTTACCTGTAATAAACACACACACACACACACACACACACACACACACACACACACACACACACACACACACACACACACACACACACCACTAACTTTACTATCACCTGCGTTCACTTCACTCATCTTAATCACCTCATCTTCAATCACTTCACAAGACACAAGATTTACATTCCCCTTCACTCTCACTTCACCACCACTCTCACTTCACTCTCACTTCACTCTCACTTCACCACCACTCACTTCACTCCCACTTCACCACCACTCATTTCACACTCATTTCACCACCACTCACTTCACTCTCACTTCACCACCACTCACTTCACTCTCACTTCACCACCACTCACTTCACTCTCACTTCACCACCACTCACTTCACTCTCACTTCACCACCACTCACTTCACTCTCACTTCACCACCACTCACTTCACTCTCACTTCACCAACACTCACTTCACTCTCACTTCACCACCACTCTCACTTCACTCTCACTTCACTCTCACTTCACCACCACTCACTTCACTCTCACTTCACCACCACTCACTTCACTCTCACTTCACCACCACTCACTTCACTCTCACTTCACCAACACTCACTTCACTCTCACTTCACCAACACTCACTTCACCAACACTCACTTCACTCTCACTTCACCACCACTCACTTCACTCTCATTTCACCACCACTCACTTCACTACCACTCACTTCACCAACACTCACTTCACTCTCACTTCACATCCCCACTTCCTTCATACCACATTTTGATATATAAATACTATCTATACAAATTATCCTCTTCCTATATATTATACTACTCAATTGTAAGTACATCCATACAAATCATTAACATAATATAAATCTTTCTGTGTTTTTTTTTTTTTTTTTTTTTTCAGTAGCTAACATCTCGTGGTTTTTTTTTTTGTTTTTTTTTAGTAGGTAACATCTCAGTCAGTTTGTATTTGATAATAGTCAATGGTATCTGATTGGAAAGGATGTGAAGAAAGTGATATATACGATAATAATTATGATAAATGAATAGACAAGTTGTATTGGCATTCATACACCATACATAGCAGAGTTAATGATAATGATGATAATGATGATAATGATGATGATTGATAATGATAAGAGTTAGCGGTGATATATATTGATGTTGATAGATAAGCTTTAAGAAAGATAACTGATATTGATAGAGGTGGCGCCTTGTTATACTCCATGGTGGGCTGTATGTATGTATGTATGTATGTTTCTCGAGATGTGAGTCATTCATTCATAATTATGTCATTCATTCACTGTTACTGGTTCATGAAGCACTTTACCGAGATAGATGTCAACAACCAATAATCAACAACCAGTAAGAATCACAGGATAAATACTGTACACTCGTGATACATAATTTCTGACCAGAGTGTGAGGAGCAGAAAGATTTTTGAGTTCGAATGCAGGGTCTGTGTTTGTGTGTGTGTGTGTGTGTGTGGTGCCTGCCGTTCGTCTCTGGTCAGGGATTACGTCAGAGATTACATACCTAACAATACACACACTCCAAACACCAAGGAAAAAAAAAGAAACATATGTGATGAAACTCGAAGGAAAAAAAAAAAAAAAACACAACCATAAATGATGATCGATAATAAGCGATGAATCTCCAAGGAAATAAGAAAAAAAGAAAAAATGAAATAAGACAGGAAAAAAAATGATAATAACTTGTGATGAGTAAAGCGGTATTCAGCAGCAGTAGCAGCAGAAACAGTACTGATAATGTGGCAAGGAGCAAAAGCCGCCCTTACCTTCCTTATCTCACCCACCTCACCACCACCACCACCACCAACACCAACAACAACTTATCTTAGTATCGTATCTGGACCCTAAGCTTACGGTCGGTCGGTCGGTCTGTCGGTTTTATCATCGTGTATAGGTAGTTAGTTTCTCGTCGGGTTGATCGTTCGGGGTAACACTTCTAGACGTATCGTGTGTGTTGTGTTGTGTTGTGTTGTGTGTGTAATTTATTTAAGTGTTGTGTTTGTGTGTGTGTGTGTATTTTTTACGGTGCGTCGTTCGTTATATAATAGGAGGTATTTGGTGGTGCTGTGTGTGTGTGTGTGTGTTTGTATTACTACTAGGCTGCTGCTACTACTACTACTACTACAACTACTACTACTACTACTACTACTACTACTACTACTACCACCGATTAAGTAATTAGCTGAACATCCGAATACCATCGACACACAACTACCACCACTACTACCACCACCAACCACTACAACCACAAACTACCACGACTCCACCCAAGGAAAATCAATAACAATAATTCCAAGTACTTGTTGACAGTACAACAACAAAAACAACAACAATATCGGTACGTCAACTGGCTGGGGATTGAAGATAAGGAAAGATAATCAATCAATCAATCAATCAATCAATCAATCTTTTAAATAAATTATTCCCTCTAATCTAACAATACATCTATAGTGACTTATTTCAGGATTAGAAGGGTTTATAATGTTCAGTCCAGCGTGGTTCGATTCCCATCACTGTCAGTAGGTATTAAGTACCCTATTAAATGATAAATAAAACTTTAAATATTTTTGCATAAATTGGAGATGAGTAAAGTTGCTTAAAAAAACAAGAGCCAATTATACCAATTTTTTATGCATCGAATCCTCTTAAAAATCAGTCAGAGAGAGAGAGAGAGAGTATGTACTGTATGTATGTGTGTATGTATGTATGTGTGTATGTGTGTGTGTGATAAGTACAGGCAGGTTGAGTGGGGTTGAGAGGTTGGTAATCCCATACTTGTCTTCATCAACTTTTTTTACAACTCCGTGTGACACTGTGTTGTCGGCTTGTGACTCCTTAAGTGGCAAGTGTCTCCGCTTTGCCGTACACGAGTTGTCGAGGGGGGAATGAAGTGGTGATTAAAAAGGGGATATTTATTATTATATTATTATAGGCTGGCTACTCCTTCCTCTTTTGATGATGGTCACTTGGAACTAAACTATATATATATAGGTTTTGCCACGACACTGATCCCTATAGAAATGTCTCATAATAATATAACATTTTTTTTTTTTTATTATTATTATTTTTTTTTTTTTTTTTTTTTCGTGTTTCTTCTTTATTTCATTTTTTTTTTTTCTATATTGAGGGAAGTGAAATAAAGTGAGCCAAGTATAACATTTTGTGATGAGGAGGATGTTAATACTTTGTCTAAATATTTTAATAGGGATATATTTTTGCTTTGAGAATGGATTAGGTTTTCAAAAATTGGTCGCGGTTTTGGGAGAAGGTTTGTGAATTGTAAGTCAGCTACCGATTTCTCCAAACTATATATATATGCCACAAAACAACCACTTTATACATACACTGATGTCAATAATACGTAGTTTGGATCTACTCATCTATTTATATTTTCCTTGTGTATATATATTCCTACCCCAACTTTCCTTCCTTCTTTCCTTCCTTCCTTTCTTCTTTCGTCGAAAACTTTAGGCTATACTTTCATTCAGTTTCTTTTCCTTCCATTCCTCATCAATCTCTTTCATTCAGTTTCTTTTCCTTCCATTCCTCACCAATCTCTTTCATTCAGTTTCATTTCCTTCCATTCCTCACCAATCTCTTTCATTCAGTTTTTTTTCCCTTCCATTCCTCACCAATCTCTTTCATTCAGTTTCTTTTCCTTCCATTCCTCACCAATCTCTTTCATTCAGTTTCTTTTCCTTTCATTCCTGACCAAACTCTTTCATTCAGTTTCTTTTCCTTCCATTCCTCATCAATCTCTTTCATTCAGTTTCTTTTCCTTCCATTCCTCATCAATCTCTTTCATTCAGTTTCATTTCCTTCCATTCCTCATCAATCTCTTTCATTCAGTTTCATTTCCTTCCATTCCTCACCAATCTCTTTCATTCAGTTTCATTTCCTTCCATTCCTCATCAATCTCTTTCATTTCTCCTTCACTTTCTCGTTCATTCTTTCACTAATTATTATTATTTTTTTTTAATCCGGTGGGGAAGAGGGGTGGTGGGGGAAGGGAGGTGAGGTAAGGTAAGGTAAGGTAAGGTAAGGTGACCCTGAATAAGATAAGATAACAGAGTGGGGAAGAGCACATCACCATCACCTTCACCATCACCACTATAATAATATCCACCTTCACCATCACCACCACTTCCCTCTTCCCACCATCACCATCACTATCATCACTACCACCATATCCATCCCTCTTTCTTTAAATTCCTTCTTCTTCTTTTTCCTCCTCTCCCTTTCTTCATCATCTCCTTTCTCCTCCTTTCTTCTTCCTTATCCTCCACCTCATTCCCCTCCTATATTTGGCCTTCAATTCTCTCTGAAATCTCATTGGCAAAAGTAAAATATAAAGTACACCAAAAAATAACACACAACACACACATACTTTTACACTTACATAATAATATTCTCTCTCTCTCTCTCTCTCTCTCTCTCTCTCTCTCTCTCTCTCTCTCTCTCTCTCTCTCTCTCTCTCTCTCTGTCAGTATCATCTTATCAGTATATAATAATTCCGTCTCCAGAGTGCCACGTGGTTCAGTTCAGAATACAATCTGGACGTTTATTGGTTGATCCAGGGAGATAACGAGGGCTCTGATTGGCTCCCGAACCCGCGCATCCGGCCACTCAGAACTCACGCTTGACCGTTCAATCTCCGTTTAATTAATAAGATATTTAAATAGCGCGGTAGTGATTAGATTTTATTCATTAACGTATTATTATTACCGGATTCTCAGAGGATTTTTTTTTTTACGGAAGATTATGGAAATTATGAAAAAAACAAATTATATTATTTTTTTAATTTTCTATATAATTGAAGACTAACCCTGTATCTATTTATTTTTTATTTATTTATTATTTATCTATTTTCATCTGTACTGAAGCCTACACACACAATCAATCAATCAATCAATCAATCAATCAATCAATCAATCAATCAGGGAGTCCTTTATATTTATTACAACCTATTTCAATGAAAGCCACAATCACCCAACCAATCAATCAGTCAATCATTTAATCAACCCACCAATCAATCAATCAATCAATCACGGAAACCTTTGATTTATTACATCCTTAACCAACAAAAGCCACAATCAACCAACCAACAAATCATTCAGCCAACCAATTAACCAACCAACCAACCAATCAATCACTCAACCAACCAACTAATTAACCAACCAACCAACCAACCAATTAACCAACCAACCAACTAATCAACCAACCAACCAACCAACCAACCAACAAACAAATCAACCAACCAACCAACCAACCAACCAACCAACAAATCACTCAACCAAACAACCAACCAACCAATAAATCACCCAATCAACCAACAAACCAACCAATAAATCAACCAATCAACCAATCCATGACGGTGTTGTTAGATTTATTGCATATTAAGCCTGAATGATGTCCAGCCGGCTTACCCAGGCTTTATAAACACTGATAACAAACACGGTATACTCAGCTTATATCGACGCTACCAACTGAGGAAGATAACGCAAGCCTCCCTTATCTCTCTCCCTCTCTCTCTTTATCAGCCACCGAGGTTATCATCTGTTCGTAGTGATGATGGTGTGGATAGTGATGATGTGGATAGTGTGGATGGTGGTGATGGTGGTGTGGATGATGATGGTGTGGTGGTGTATTATTATTTTTATTATTATTATTATTATTATTATTATCAATGTATATTAAAAATTGCAACCTTTCCAAACTTTCAAAAACGCTCATTTTTTAAATCTTTTTTTTTTCAATTTTTAACGATTACAAGATAAAATGTTCGGGACTGCGGCGGCGACAACGAATAAAAATAAAATAAAAAATAAAATAAAAAATAATAATAATAATAAAAAAAAAGTTATTTTTTAGAAAACAAAAATAATTAATAAAAAAAAAAATTAAATAAAAATAATTAATATTAAAAAAAAATAATAAATAAAAAAAATTATATTAATAATAAAAAAAAGATAATTATTACAAAAAAAATTTAATAAAAAAAAATATTAAAAAAAATATATATTATTAAAAAAACAATTAAAAAAACTAATTATTAAAAAACGGCGGCGGCGGCGGCGGGGCGGCAGCGGTGGGGCAGCGGTGGGGCGGCGGCGGCGGCGGCGACGGGGCGGCGGCGGCGGGACGGCGGCGGCGACGATGAATAAAAAAAAAAAAAAAAAATAATAATAATAATAATAATAATAATAATAATAATAATAATAATAATAATAATAATAATAAAAAAGTTAATTATTAGAAAAAAAATTAATAAAAAAAAATAATTAAAAAAAAATATATTATTAAAAAAACGATTAAAAAAACTAATTATTAAAAAACGACGGGGGATGCGGCGAGCGAAGAGAGCGGCGAGAGGGGGCCGAGCGCAGTGAGGTGCGAGCGGAGCGAGCAGCGCCGCAGGCAAAAGCATCCACGGCGTAGCCGTGGTGGGCGAAGCCCAGTGCTTGTTAATATTATTATTATTATTAATATTAATATTATCATCATTACTATTTTGGTTACTACTATTACAACAACTCTTATTATTATTATTATTATTATTATTATTATTATTATTATGAGTAGTAGTAGTAGTAGTAGTAGTATTATCATTATTATTATCCTATTATTATCCTTATTATTATTATTTCTATTATTATTCTTATTCCACAGGAGGAGGTTTGAGGTGTGATGTACTGCCCCCCTGAGAGTAGATACCCTGGGGACACCACCTCACCCTACCCTGAAGACCCTAGTAGTGATGGATGGCAACCCTTACACCCTCATCACCATCATCACCCTCATCACCACCATCACCTCCCTCACCATCACTACTCACCTACATCACTACACGACGATTACAGGTATATACCACTAGTCCATTATACACACACACACACACACACAAATAAATAAAATACACAAACACATACACACACAATATGATGTTTACATATGTTTACTTATCCTTTTCCAAATTGCCCCCCCCCCCTTCACTGCCCTCCATATCTATTTGTGATAAAGTAATATAGTTTAAAAACCTATCCAATATTAATTTTATTTACCTTCTATAATATTTTAACCCGTGCCCTAACCTGACCTACTTACTTTACTCCTGACTGACCTGCATGACCTGACGTGACCTCTTGCCGGTGCCACAGGTTGATGGGAGAGAGGGCGAGGCTGGTACTACGAGAAGGTCTAAGTTCCACCTTCCCTGACCACCACCCAACACACGGTCAGTCCATCACCTAACATAACCCAACCTAACCTAACCTAACCTAACCTAACCCAACTTAACCTAACCTAACCTAACCTTCCCTGACCACCACCCAACACACGGTCAGTCCCTAACCTAACCTAACATAACATAACCTCACAAAATGTAACTTAACCTAATACTGTATAACAAAATATTACCTAACCTAACCTCACAAAATGTAACTTAACGTAATGTAACCAAATCACCTAACCTAACCTCACAAATTGTAACTTAACCTAATACTGTATAACAAAATCTTACCTAACCTAATCTCACAAAATGTAACCAAATTTTACCTAATCTAACCTAACCTGACCCCACAAGAACTAACCTAACCAAATTAGGTGCAAACATGACACAAGCTTTAGACAAGTACTTCAATAATGTTACCCCACAAAGGCACTCATTTAACTCCCCCCCCCTCACCTTTTCCCCACAAAGGTACTCATTTACCCCCCCCCCTCCCCTCTTCCCCACAAAAGCACTTACTTAACCCACCCCCCTCCCCTCTTCCCCACAAAGGTACTCATTTACCCCCCCCCTCCCCTCTTCCCCACAAAAGCACTTACTTAACCCCCCCCTCCCCTCTTCCCCACAAAAGCACTTAACCCACCCCTTTCCCCCTTCCCCACAAAGGCACTTATTTACCCCCTTCCCCCTTCCCCCCTTCCCCTGACAGAATACAGTGGTGATGGGTCAGGGGGGAGGTACCAGGCAGGACAATGGGCCACCTCCACACAAGGTAAGATACTGTACAGACACAAGCAAATATCCACACACACTTTCCTTCCATCGTGCCAGTAAATATTTTGGTGATAAAAGAACAACACGTGTATGATGATTTGGCAGCAACTCATGATAATAATAATAATTGAGGGGGTTGCTTGAGTTGACGTAAGGTGTTGTTGTATGATTATATTTTGATGTGATACTGATTTATTTGCACGATGGAGGGAAAGTGTCTGTGGTTATTTGATTGTGGCTGTACTTCAGAGCATACATAGTGATTAATTACTTGTTGTTGATATTTACTCCACTGACTGTACAATATAGTAAGCACTTCCTCACACTCTTACTCCCATCTCAACACTCCCACTACTCCCTCGTTCTCTTATACTCCACTCTACACTAGCTATCATCTTTCCCTTACACTTTACTCCCTATACTCCCATCTCAACCTTCCCTCACAGCATCCCACTACTCCCTCGTTTTCTTATACTCCCCTGTACACTATCTATCACTCTCTTACACTTTTACTCCCTACTCCTAATCTATTTCATCTCTATTCTCACAGCATCCCACCACTTCCTCGAACTATATACTCACTCTATACTCCCTTCCACTTCCTCGCCCTATATACTCCACTCTATAATCCCTTCCACTCCCTCGCCCTGTATACTCCACTCTATACTCCCTTCCACTCCCTACTCCCATCTATTTCATCTTAATCCTCACAGCATCCCACGTCACTGCACTTAAGCCCTTCTTCAGCTAATCTCCCCATTCACTTGTTTCCCCTTTTCCTCATTCTCACTCCCCTTCGTCCATACTTTCCCTCTTTCTCCCCTTTCTCACACCCCTTACCCTCTAAAACTCTCATCTCGCACCCCACCCCCTACCACCCTAGTCGGCTAATCTTCTCCCCCCTCACTCACACATCCCCTCATTCCCCTATTCTATTACTCCTTTAGCATCTCATTTACCTCCCCTTTACCATACTCTCAGCCAACATCTCCCCTCACTCCTATTTCCCCCTCATTTTCCCACACTCACTACCTAAGCATCCCATCTCACTGTCCGTCACTTCTCTGTAACGTTAAGTGGGTGTGGGAGCAGGGGACAGGCTTGGGGAGGTTTGGGAGGTGCGGGAGTAGGGGGACAGGCTTGGGAGGAGGGGGTGTTAGGGGGATGCATACGGGAATAGGGTGAATAGGTTTTCTACCCACCCCAAGCCTGTCCCCCTACTCCCGCACCCCCTACAACCCCCCCAAGCCTGTCCCCTATTCCCACACCCCCTTAATCTTTCCCCTCACTCCTATTTTCCCATCTCACTGTCCCACAACTATTTATTTACAAGTTTAATCTCTCCTCACACTTCATTTCCCCCTCATTTTCTATACTCTTCTTAATCTAACCCCTCTCTCTCTCTCTCTCTTCTTTCCCCTCATACTCACACTCTCACTATAACAATCTAAACACCCCAATCGCTCCCCCAATCTTCCCAACCAATCTCCTTCATCACAGCCCCTTCCCTCGCCCCCCTTCCCTCGCCCTCCTTCCCCCCACCTTCCCTCGCCCCTCCCTGGATCACCGCCCGCCCCCCCTCCCCCCACCCTGGAACACCGCCCCCCCACCTTCCCTCGCCCCCCCCTGCCCCCTCCCCAAATGTCACCCACTAATAACCTCGTGGAAAAAATATGCGAGGCGGAGATACGAGGGGGTCTATCTCCCCCTATTAACTCCACCTGATTTTCGGTTTAACAGCGGGGGGGGTTTGTAGGGGGAAGGGGGGGGGGGCAGTGCGGATGTCCCCCTAATTGAATACCAGTGTGTGTGTGTGTGTGTGTGTGTGTTGTACTATCGATTATAATGATATTTCTACAACGTTGTGATCATCAATCTATTTTTCTGTCTGTCTATCTACTTATGTCTATCTATCTATGTTTATAGTAGTGTTAATAGGAAGGTATTTATGTTTATAGTAGTGGTAGTTGTAGTATTTAGATAGCGTTGGTGGAGGTAGTAATGACTGATCTTCTTCTTCTAATAATAATAATAATAATAATAATAATAATAAAACACAGAAGAGCATTGGGGTGAAGTATAAATAAAGGGTTTGTAACTCCACACAACCCCTCCCATAAATTCTCCTATCACTCTGATCCCTTCCTCTCTCTCTCTCTCTCTCTCTCTCTCTCTCTCTCTCTCTCTCTCTCTCTCTCTCTCTCTCTGCTTCCACCCTTTCTCATTCTTTCTCATTGCCTCCACCCTTTCCCATTCATTCATTTAACTTCTCTTTTTCTCTCTGTTTCCACCCTTTTTCATTATTTCTCATTCCCCCCCCCCTCTCTCTCTCTTTCACTCACTCACTCTCTGTTACTCACAACCCTTCGTAATTCCCTCCCAATCTCTCTCTCTCCCTCTGTCCCCCCTCAGCCTCATATATTCAGTGAGTGTTGAATTAGGCCACTCACCCCCTGTTAGTGAGCTGGGGAACAACCACTAATGTACATATAACACCTCTCTTCATTTACAGCCTGAGAGAGAGAGAGAGAGAGAGAGAGAGAGAGAGAGAGAGAGAGAGAGAGAGAGAGAGAGAGAGAGAGAGAGAGAGAGAGAGAGAATATGGGAAAGGGTGGAAGCAATGAGAGAGAAAAGAGAGAAAGAATAAAGAGAGATGGGTATATATAGATAGGGCGAAGTCTCTCTCTCTCTCTCTCTCTCTCTCCCTCCCTCTCTCTCTCTTTCTCTCTCTCACACACTACTAAACGCGTTCCTTCCCCCCCATTAATCTCTCTCCCAGCACACCCTCTCCTATCTTTACGGCAGGCAGGAAATTTCGTCCCAGCTGCAGATTCGGCCCGAGGGAGAGGTCGACTCATGCAGGCCAGGTACCCACGCTTAGGTCCCACCAATTTTTTTTTTTTTTTTTTTCTGAGGGGGGGATATTTTACCGAACAACATGACGACATACATACAAATTTACGCACGTACATACATACTATAACATAACACACACACACGCACACACACACACGAATTTACGCACGTACAGCCGGCTCCACTGCCGCGAGGGCCCCTGCAGTGTTGTCAGCGTTCCCTTTCCCAGTCGTGAACCACACACTTCGGTCCGAGATACACATCTGAAGCACTCACTAGTGAGAAAGAGATGGATATGGTGGTTGGCAGGCTTGTATGATGAGCGAAACGAATAACAATGAAACAATAATGTATATGTGAGGAATTTTGTGTTCATGCAGATGTAGGCCTAACCTAGGCACCAAGTGATTCCTGATGTATTAATTTCCTATATTTCATGGTGTAGAATGTTACATTGTACAGTATTGCTCGATAAATCAGTTGCTGATTTACTATTAAGATGATAAATGGAGGATATCCTGATATGGGAAAAAAATAATAATTATTAATAATAATTAATAATAATTAATTAATAAAAAAAATATACAAATAATTTATTAAAAAAAAAACTAATTATAATAAATAAATAAATAAATAAATAAATGACGACGACGACGGCAGCGGCGGCGAGGCGGCGGCGGCGGCGGCGACGACGACTAAAAAAAAGTAATAAATCAAATAAAAAAATTAATAAAAAAAAAAAAATAATGAAAAAAAAAAGTTAATTATTACAAAATAAAATTAATTAATAAAAAAAAAATATATATATATATATAAAAATATATATATTATAAAAAATAAAATAAAAAAACACTAATTATTAAAAAACGACGACGGCGGCGGCGGCGGCGGCGGCGGAGACGACGACGACGAAGAAAAAATAATAATAATAAAAAAAAAAAATAATAATAATAATTATTACAAAAAAAATATATATAACAACTACTGAAACTAAAATAAACACACAAATAAATACACAAAAATAATAAATAAATAAGAGACTCGAGGTTAATTAAAGATGTTATTATTGTATTTACAGACTTTGGTGTTGATATGGGCGGCAGTGTGGGTGGAGGCGTGGGTGGGGGAATGGGTGGTGGGTTCCCTGCTGACGTGTGTGCCCCCCATGACGAACCCCCACCAGCCACTCCCACCTCCCCCACCTTCCCCTCCCTCCCTATTCTCTCACATTCACCCATCTCAGGTAAGAAAATAATAAATAAACAAACAAACAAACACACAAACATACATACATACAGTACGTAAACTAAATATATACACATATCTATTTATGTATTGACTTATTATGTGCAACTTAGAAACACTGGAATAATAATAATATTAATAATAATAATAATAATAATAATAATAATAATAATAATATATAACAATGGAATCTAACTCATTTTCCATTAAATTCAGTCAACGAGAAAATTTAGTATATTTTCTCCATAAAAAAATAATAAATAATAAAAATAATAATAATAATAATAATAAAAATAATAATAATAATAATAATAATAATAATAATAAAAATATATTTATCTTTGCATTAATTTCAGTCAACGAGGGTCGAAGTTTACTTAGCCAACCAGCACAGAGCAGCAGCAACAATAACAACAACAATAATAACAACAACAAAAACAGTAGTGGAGGTGGGGGTGGGGGGCTGGGGGTTGAGCCGAGTGTAGGGGGGTTAGGGGGCCAGCTCCACCACCACCACCACCACCCCTCCCACCCCCAGCACCACCTACACCCCCCACAGCCCCAGTCACAGGGGGGAGTACTGGAGGTGAAGGATGAACCAGTGTCTCAGCCCGATTCAACACAACCTCGTCTGGATGGTAGGATAGGAAGGAGTCTGTTGTTTGGGTTATTTTTTGTCTGTCTGTCTGTTTATCTTTTGTGTCTTCTGTTGGTTTGTCTGTCTTTTGTTTGGGTTATTGTCTGTCTGTCTGTTTACCTTTTGTGTCTTCTGTCTGTTTGTCTGTCTGTTTATCTTTTGTGTCTTCTGTTTGTCTGTCTGTCTTTTGTTTGGGTTATTGTCTGTTTGTCTGTCTGTTTATATTTTGTCTTCTGTGTGTGTGTGTGTGTGTGTGTGTGTGTGTGTGTGTGTGTGTGTGTGTGTGTGTGTGTGTGTGTGTGTGTGTGTGTGTGTGTGTGTGTGTGTGTGTGTGTGTGTGTGTGTGTGTGTGTGTGTGTGTGTGTGTGTGTGTGTGTGTGTGTGTGTGTGTGTGTGTGTGTGTGTGTGTGTGTGTGTGTGTGTGTGTGTGTGTGTGTGTGTGTGTGTGTGTGTGTGTGTGTGTGTGTGTGTGTGTGTGTGTGTGTGTGTGTGTGTGTGTGTGTGTGTGTGTGTGTCACCCTAACATCACGTAAAAACATAACATCCCTCCCTCACTTCACCAAATACCATAACAAAAAACAGCCTCTTATCCACTCTACCCCATCCTTCTCCTTTCTCAAACCAGAGAGCGAGGATGAAGAGCGAGGAGGTGGAGGCAGCGGGGATTTTGGTGAGGAGGAAGAGGAGGACGCCGGAGACCTGGGCCCCAAGAAGAGAAAGAGGAGGATTCTGTTTACCAAGGCCCAGACCTATGAGTTGGAGAGAAGGTTTCGACAGCAGCGCTACCTGTCGGCTCCTGAGAGGGAAAACCTGGCAGCACTCATCAACCTCACGCCCACACAGGTACACACACACTCACACACACACAGAGACGAGTAATGGCGAGGTATAGCCTGTTTCTTGGCACAGCTTGAAGGGAATCATTAGCTCTCCAATTTGATTACAACAGATTACCTCTTCAAGAAGTCTGTGTGTCTGGGAAGGAGGGAGAGGAAGGGAGAATGGGAGGGAGTGGGGGAGAGGGAGGGGGGGAGAGGGGGAGAATGGGAGAGAGGGGGAGAGTGGGGGAGAGGGGAGAATGGGAGGGAGAGGGGGTATGGGGTAAAGTGGGGCAGGGAGAAGAAAGGGTTGGAAGGTGAGAGGGGGAAGGAGAGGGGGAGGGAAAGAGGAAGGGTATACAACACACGAGAGTAAGATTGGGTTGATGTTTTGGTGGTGTGTGTAGGTGGGGTGTGTTGGTGGAGTGTTTTGATAGGTTGGTGGGTTGGGTTGGTAAGTTTATGTGTTAGTAGGTTGGTAGTTGGTGGGTTGGTGGAGTGTTTTAATAGGTTGGTGGGTTGGGTTGGTAAGTTTGTGTGTTAGTAGGTTGGTAGTTGGTGGGTTGGTGGTGTGTTGATAGGTTGGTGGGTTGGGTTGGTAAGTTTGTGTGTTAGTAGGTTGGTAGATGGTGGGTTGGTGGTGTGTTGATATGTTGGTGGGTTGGGTTGGTAAGTTTGTGTGTTAGTAGGTTGGTAGTTGGTGGGTTGGTGGTGTGTTGATAGGTTGGTGGGTTGGGTTGGTAAGTTTGTGTGTTAGTAGGTTGGTAGTTGGTGGGTGGGTTGGTTGGTTGGTTGGTTGGTGGGTAAACAGACGCAACATCCATCTTTGACGCGAAACTGAGTATATACACAGAAAAAAAAAGAAAAAAAAAGGAAAAGAATGAAAAGTCTATTTGCTCCTTCCGTACCTTACACACCTACCGAGTTTCCTTAGACAAGAGGGCTGTTACGCCACTCTTGCTCGGAAGCCGCGTTTTCTGTGGGTGTGGGCAGGGTACAGTTGTATAAAAAAAATATATTCCTTTTGGGTGTCATGGACAAAGTACAGTTGTAGAAAAAATGTCTCCTGTTTTTGTTAGATGGGCTGAATGCAGTTGATAAATATAATAACAATAATAATAATAATAATAATATAATAATAATAATATAATAATAATAACAATAATAATAATAATAATAATATAATAATATAATAATAATATAACAATTATAATAATAATAATAATAATAACAATAATGATAATAATAATAATAATAATAACACACAATATAGATTCACATATATGAGATGACCCCTTATGCCAACTCAACTCAGGCTAACCTAATACCTCTCTCTCTCTCTCTCTCTCTCTCTCTCTCTCTCTCTCTCTCTCTCTCTCTCTCTCTCTCTCTCTCTCTCTCTCACAGGTCAAAATCTGGTTCCAAAATCACCGATACAAGACCAAGAAACAGAGTACAAACCGTGGTGGAGGAGGGGGCATGGGGGGCCTGTGTATGGGGGGTGCTATGGACCACCTCACGCCCCTCACGTCCCCCCGTCGAGTGCCCGTACCTGTGTTGGTGAGGGACGGGAAGCGAGTCAATGTACCCCCTCCTAGTCCACATACCCACCCCCCACCCCCACCACAACCAGTACCCGAGTCCCCCCTCCTTCCTGGACATGGGGGGGTACTTCCAGGGGGCGGCCGCTGCAGGGGGAGGGGGCCACATGAGGGGTTCCATCATTAACACCTCCTGTTCCACTGGTACCTTCAGTTCTGGGGGGATGGGGGTGATCCCTTCATCACCAGCCCCCTACTCCACCACCACCACTACAGCCGCCGCCGCCGCCGCCACACTCCCCTTCCATCACCCCCACCCCCACCATCCCCACCACCATCCCCACCTCCACCAGGCGGCCAACCAGTACAATGTGTCACACGCCCTCACGCCCACCCCCACGGGAACGCTACCCTACGCCCCCTCGTCCACGCCCCTGGCAGACGACATGCAAACCACCCCAGGTTCACAGTTCACAGCCTCAGGGTTCACCTACTGAGTCTCCTTCAGTGCCTTCCACGTACAGTACACACACACTGACAAAAACAAGTGAAGGAGAAGGAGAAGGATGAAAAAGGAAGGAACTACATAAAGGAAAAATGAAAGAAGGAATTTTTCTGTGAGGATATATTTAAGAAAAAGAGAAAACAAAATGAAAGATGAAAGTGTCAACATATTGTGTTAAACAGGAAGTGGAAACCTGAAGATAAATAAAGATAAGAACAAAGTCTGATAAAAGGACAATAAAGAGTGGCAATAAAACAAATGAGAGAGAGAGAGACTGACTTTGTGTGTTTATATGTGTGTGTGTGTGTGCGTGCGTGCGTGTGTGTGTGTGTGTGTGTGCGTGTGTGTGTGTGTGTGCGTGTGTGTGTGTGCGTGTGTGTGTGTGCGTGTGTGTGCGTGTGTGTGTGTGTGCGTGTGTGTGTGTGTGTGTGTGGTGGCTACGTTCCACTTGGATGGTGATGGTGGTGGTGGTGTTGGTGGAGGCGGCGACAGCGGGAAGATGGAGTGTCGGTAATCCACTAAGGCGAGGTGGCAGATTTGGACACTAACACTACCACCACTACTGTCCTTACCACCACTACCACCACAACCACCACTACTGTCCTTACCACCAATACCACCACTACTGTCCTTACCACTACCACCACTACTACCACTACTGTCCTTACCACCAATACTACCACTACCACCACTACTGTCCTTACCACCACTACTGTCCTTACCACCAC
>JAWZYT010004765.1:10000-111269 GCA_034508575.1 Petrolisthes manimaculis
TCTCTATCTATTTATATCTATTTATCTTTATCCATCTATCTTTATCTTTATCTATCTATCTTTATCTATTTATGTATCTTTATCCATCTATCTTTATCTTTATCTATTTATCTCTATCTTTATCATTATCTATCTTTATATATATTTATTTTTATCTATCTTTATCTCTATCTATCTATCTTTATCTTTATCTATTTATCTTTATCTATCTATCTTTATCTCTATCATTATCTTTATCTATCTTTATCTCTATCTATCTATCGTTATCTCTATCTATCTATCTTTATCTTTATCTATTTATCTTTATTTATCTATCTTCATCTATCTATTTTTATCTCTATCTTTCTATCATTATCTATATCTATCTATCTTTATCGCTATCTATCTTTTTTTTTATCTTTATTGTCAAAGATAGAGAGAGATAGAAAGGGAGAGACAGATAAAGATATACTGTAGAGAGAGAGAGAGAGAGAGAGAGAGAGAGAGACTAACTATATGTATGTATGTATGTGTGTGTGTTTGTGTGTGTGTGTGTGTGAGAGAGAGAGAGAGAGAGAGAAACTATGTGTGTGTGTATGTGCGAACGTGAGAGAGAGAGAGAGAGAGAGATACTATGTGTGTGTGTATGTGCGGACGTGTGTGTGTGAGAGAGAGAGAGAGTTACAAGGAGTTACAAGGACAAGTAGCACCTCAAAAGGTCTTACGACCCATACCAAGGAGGTACAGTCGGCAGCAGAAGTTCGCTGCAAGCCGACCCTTGTGGAGAGAGTCAGTTGGTCTGGCAATACTGTATAAAGAATAGTTGCCACCAGTGCATTTAAATGCTGTTTTTGGCGTGGTTTTATGATTATTATTTAAAGTCGAAGTGGCCTATGAAATATTATCCTCTGTTATTAATACCTATAGTATATGAAAATGTAAACTCATTCATGACAAAAGTTAAAAATGATATATGAGAATGATAATAGAATATTTTTTTTAATTTCAATACCTGCAAACTCGTTCCACCTTCCTTCTCTCCCTCCCTGGAAATATTCTTCACCCCCCTTTTCTCTCTCTCCTCCACCCCCTTTGTCTCTCTCCACCACCTCTCTCTCTCTCTTGCACTGGGAAGAGTCACAGCACTAAATAATATTTGCTCATTAATGTTTCAAATAACCACAGGTCATCAATGATTTTCTTTTATCAGTCCCTCATATCTCAGTCCCTGCTCTCCATCCCAAGTTTACATTATAAAGTGTGCAACAGGTTATCACATTTTTTTGTCCATTTATTACATATAATAATTGTGATTAATCAACAAAATAAAGTAGTAGGTCATATACAGGTTAATGAAGAGGTCATTAACAATGAGGATATATAACTTTAAACGAAAATATTAAAGAGTATAATGAATTATTCTATTCAGGAAAAGCACCAGGCCACAACTAACTACCGAAATCATTCAGTACCCACTCCATCCACCGCCGTTTGCAATAACTTACTCAAATCTGTCTTGCATAGAGGCAACTGTGTTGTAGATCACTTGTTGATATTTTCCAGAATAGTTCCCATTCGACCCTTGTGTGTTGAAGGAGCTGACCTGAAGTTCTTTCTTGTCCAGGTTCCCACGACCTAACAATGTTGCCCCAGCAGTTTTCAATAGGATTAAAGTCACAGCCCTTGCTGGGTCACTCAAACAAGTCTATGTCTTGTTGCTCAGCAAACCAACGGCGAATTATTCTTGCAGTGTGGACTGGACAATTATCCTGTTTGAAGTAACACAATAATAATAAAATTATATATATATATATATATATATATATATATATATATATGCAAATAAATCACTTGGTGGCACGTGATCCAGGAATATGCGTAAATCCACAAGGAAGGAAAAAAAAACACGGAGTCCCAAGCGCTTTCGTGTAATTCACATCTTCAGGGGAAAGAACAGAATGTGCTTCATAAGTATTCACCTGTATGCTACCGACGAAACCGCACAACATACACTCGTGAGAACATTTGTGAAGTTGCCAAAAGTGGCCATGTGACCTGTAATGTGTGGGGTTGGGTTAATTTATACGGCGTCGGAGAACTTACTGAAATAGAAGGGCGTTTTAATGCTGAAAAATATCTCGAACTGCTGGAGTAGGTGATGGTTCTAACTGTTCGAGCTATGGCCCTTCCGTACCCTGAGCTAATTCCTTCCTTGCAGGTGAATACAGAACAACACTTATGAAGCCCAGAACAATTTTATAATATTATGCTCTGTAAAATAATGCAATTCTATAGAAGAGAAATTAAAGTATCATATTATACAATTACTGTTAAAAACCTAATCGGTGAATATTTTAATTATTATATAACCTTATTAGGTCTATATATGCAAATTAATCAATATATATATATATATATATATATATATATATATATATATATATATATATATATATATATATATATATATATATATATATATATATATATATATATAATTTTATTATTATTGTGTTACTTCAAACAGGATAATTGTCCAGTCCACACTGCAAGAATAATTCGCCGTTGGTTTGCTGAAGCAACAAGACATAGACTTGTTTGAGTGACCCAGCAAGGGCTGTGACTTTAATCCTATTGAAAACTGCTGGGGCAACATTGTTAGGTCGTGGGAACCTGGACAAGAAAGAACTTCAGGTCAGCTCCTTCAACACACAAGGGTCGAATGGGAACTATTCTGGAAAATATCAACAAGTGATCTACAACACAGTTGCCTCTATGCAAGACAGATTTGAGTAAGTTATTGCAAACGGCGGTGGATGGAGTGGGTACTGAATGATTTCGGTAGTTAGTTGTGGCCTGGTGCTTTTCCTGAATAGAATAATTCATTATACTCTTTAATATTTTCGTTTAAAGTTATATATCCTCATTGTTAATGACCTCTTCATTAACCTGTATATGACCTACTACTTTATTTTGTTGATTAATCACAATTATTATATGTAATAAATGGACAAAAAAATGTGATAACCTGTTGCACACTTTATAATGTAAACTTGGGATGGAGAGCAGGGACTGAGATATGAGGGACTGATAAAAGAAAATCATTGATGACCTGTGGTTATTTGAAACATTAATGAGCAAATATTATTTAGTGCTGTGACTCTTCCCAGTGCAAGAGAGAGAGAGAGGTGGTGGAGAGAGACAAAGGGGGTGGAGGAGAGAGAGAAAAGGGGGGTGAAGAATATTTCCAGGGAGGGAGAGAAGGAAGGTGGAACGAGTTTGCAGGTATTGAAATTAAAAAAAATATTCTATTATCATTCTCATATATCATTTTTAACTTTTGTCATGAATGAGTTTACATTTTCATATACTATAGGTATTAATAACAGAGGATAATATTTCATAGGCCACTTCGACTTTAAATAATAATCATAAAACCACGCCAAAAACAGCATTTAAATGCACTGGTGGCAACTATTCTTTATACAGTATTGCCAGACCAACTGACTCTCTCCACAAGGGTCGGCTTGCAGCGAACTTCTGCTGCCGACTGTACCATAGGTGTAGTAGTAGTTGCTAACTAATAGTGAGAGAAAAGTATAGTAAAGAGAAGGCTCTCCCCACCCACCTCTCCCACCCGCATTGCGGGTATGGAAATGGAAATATACCTAACCCGGGGGAAAAAAGGCCGGACTAGGAAATTTGTGTATAGGAAAGGAGGAAACAATCCCTATAACTCTACCAGGCTTGGCAGAACTTTGTCTAACTGTTTCTTGAACTGTTCTATCGATGAACTATCAACTACCTCTGCTGGTAGCTGATTCCAGACATTGTAGATTTTATATTGTGAAGAAATTACCTAACGTATTATGGCGAAGCGTTTCAAGTCTAGTTTCCATCCATGGTTTCTAGTTGCATTAGTGTTTAAGCTAAACAGGCACCGATAATCAATGTTTTCATATCCACGAAGGATTTTGAAAACTTCAATTAGTTGACCTCTCAAGCGTCTCGTCTCTAATGAGAAGAGACCTAGTGCCTGCAGCCTTCTCTGGTAGCACATGTGTTTAATTGATGGGATCATTTGGTGGCCCTAGCCTGGACTCTCTCAAGCCTCGCAATGTCTTTCTTGAGAGTCGGCGACCAGAACTGCACAGCATATTCCAGATGTGGCCGAACCAAAGAATTGTACAAAGTGAGGACTATCTCTTTATTTCTAAATCTAAATTGCCTCTTTATGTAACCAAGAAGCCTCTGGGCTTTCTTCTCTACTGCGAGGCACTGCTTGGAGAATTTTGAGGTCACTGCTGATCAGTACACCTAAGTCTTTCTCCAAGTCAGTACTACTAATTTCACTTCCCAACAGAGAGTAACTGGCTCTCTGGTTGGCTGGACCTATGTGCATCACTTTACACTTGTCCAAATTGAATGGCATCTGCCATCGTTCAGACCACTTTCCTACTTTCTCTAGGTCTTTATGTAATTGTTCTACCTTTTCAAATGATGAAGCATTACACCCTAACTTGGTGTCATCAGCAAATTTTGCAATTCGACTGACAATGCCCACATCTATATCATTAATGTAGATTATAAAGAGTAGCGGACCTAGAACTGAACCTTGAGGAACCCCACTTGTGACTGATGTCCAACTTGAGGCTTCCCCATTGATTACTACTCTTTGGCGCTCGGTCAGTTAGCCAATTCTCAATCCATTTAGCAAGCATGCCCCTTATTCCCAATGCACGGGTTTTTGCCATCAACCTCTGATGAGGTACTTTATCAAAGGCTTTCTGAAAGTCCAGATAAAGGATGTCTATTGCCCGGCACTGGTCATACTCAGAAAGCAAACCATGGAAAAATTCAATCAAGTTGGTCAAACATGAACGCCGACGCCTAAAACCATGCTGTGAATCATACAATAAATTATATGATTCAAGATGATCTACTATTCTATCTGCAACTATACCCTCCAATACCTTTCCTACTACAGATGTAAGGCTGATTGGACGGTAGTTTCCAGGAAGATGACGATCTCCCTTTTTAAATATGGGAGTCACATTTGCTTCCTTCCAGTCAGATGGGACCTCTCCTGTTTCAAGTGATATATTGAAGATAGCAGCCAGGTAAGGGGTTACCTGGTCACATACCTCTCGCAAGACCCTAGGAAGAAATTCATCAGGACCGGGAGATTTGTTGACACTTAATTTACCTATTCTGTCTCTAACTTTTGCTTCACTACATTGGACTCTTTCTATGGTAACACCCTCATGAGTAGTGCCTGGCTCAGGGATGTTACCCCCATCTTCTCGGGTGAACACTGATGAGAAATGGGAATTTAGAATGTCTGCCATCTTTTCATTAGTGTTTTGCAAAACACCGTTCCCATCATGCAATGGGCCTATCTTGTTTCTAATTGGTTTTCTGCTATTTACATAACCAAAAAACCTCCTTGGGATTCTCCTTACACAAGGCTGCAATCCGGAGTTCCTCGTTACGCTTAGCTCTGTCTACAAGTGAATTCACCTTCCTACGTAGGTGGTAATATTCACTTTGTATCTCTAAATTACCAGTTCTTTTGAACTGGCGGTAGGTTACCTTTCTTTTCCTAATTGTAGCTGCTATTTCTCGTGTGAACCATTTGGGTTGGGACATTGGGGATCCAACTGGCTTAGAGGGCACGAACATTGATTGTTGTGCCATAAAGCAGTCTCGGAATAAACACCAAGACTCATTCACCCCTTGGCCCATTTCCAAATGCATTGCACTAACTCCCTTTCTCAGATTACAGAAATCTGCTTTACTGAGGTCGGGTTTACTCTGTTTCTGAATTTTAACTTTAGACTTGGGTACTTGCAGTGAGAACCTAATTATATTATGGTCACTTCCTCCCAATGGCTCATCTACAGTCAAGCTAGAGACAAGGTCATCTTCGGAGGTGAACACAAGATCTAATATATTGGTTCCCCTTGTGGGCTCAGTCACCCACTGAGTCAAGAAAGCTTCATCAGCAAAGTCAATGAGCCTTCTTGATTCTGCATCTCCCGTTTTATCTACCCAGTTAACATGGCAGTTGAAGTCACCTAGTATAATGGTAATCTTCTCCCCTATTAGATCACTAAGTTCATTATATAACTTAGAATCATCATCAATGGGTTGGTGTGGTGGACGGTAGACAACAATGAATCTATACACTCCACTTCCCACTGTCATGTCAACACCTAACACTTCTTGTTCTGACCCGACTTTGTAGATCACTGGATCTAGGGAGTCTCGGATATACAGGGCTACTCCTCCTCCCTCCCGATTCGGGTCGATCTCTATGAAATAATCTAAAGGTAGGGATATGGAATTCCCCTATATAGTCCCTTCCACTTGCATGGATCCAGGACTCTGTTATAGCTATTATATCTACTTTTTCAGTTGCTATCAGAGCTCTGAGCTCATTAAATTTGTTTCTAACTGACCTAGCATTTATCAGTACTACACTGAGGGAGTCTGTCTGAACTGACTGACTCCCTAGCCTGACACGTTTCCCGAAGGCTCACTGCTGACCAGACTAGGGTTGGTAGCATCAGCTACCGTAGAAGGTGGTGCAACCACTTCAGGTACCGGGGCACCCTCTGTGGAAGAACCTCCCTCGTTCTGACAGGATGCTCCCACCCTTTCCTCCAAGGGTGGTGTCACCTCTATAGGTGTCACTTCAGGAGCATCACTGTCGTTGGGTTGACGACCCTCTCTGACCACATGGGTAGATCTAACTAACCGATAGAGGACCTGGTTTACCATGTCCCCGAAGACTTCCTTTCCTCGCTTGTTTAGGTGTACCCCATCCGGCAAGAAAAGGTCTGCTCGCCCATAAAACACATTATATGGGTCCACAAACCGAACACCAAGAGGGGTACACATGTCCTCAAGCCTCTCATTTACCCCAATGGCTTTAGAGAGGGCATGGGGACTGGCACCAAGTCTGGGGAGAATTCCTATTACTGCTGCCCTATTAAATCTTTGGAGTTCATCCACCATGTACATGGCATCAAGGATGATCTCTTCAGTGTTGCCAGTCTTTCCATTCCTAAGGAACAGATCGTTACCAGACACCTGTGCAACTACCGTTGTGCTTTCACTGACTGGTAGTTTTTCTATTTCTTTCTTTATGTCTTTAGTTTTTTTTCCTGAAAGACATTTGACAGTTCTTTTGGTGCCATTTACTGCACCAAAGTGCCTGTCCTGACCCTTGACTTGAGAGTCACCAACCAATATGGCCTCCCTGTCTTCAGAGCAGAGAAGTGCAAATCTGTTGGAAGTTTTTGTGGGTTCTGGGTTTGGAGGTTTATGACTACATTTAGCAGCCTTCCGTCCCGTTACCAGAGTAAACCCATCAGAGTTCTCTTTTGGAAAACTCTGTGACCCTCTAGGGTCACTTTTGTTTGGAGCAGTAGACCTAGCTCCTTTCTTTGTCTCTCTTCGTTTTGTTTTCTTTTTCTTTCCTATATTTTCTTTAGTTTCTCTGTCCACTATTTCATTAGTAGACTCCTCTGAGGTTGACGGTTGCTTGGTGCAGCTACGCTGACCAACATGACCCGCCCTCAGGGTTTCTACCATATCTCGCAAGATCTTAATCTCATTCTTTAAGTCAAGTGTCTCCTGCAAGTGCTCTTTTCGGAGCTTGCAGAAGTCACAAGGTGTAGGGTGGTCCGTTAGGTCTTTGTGGCTTGCACCACTAAAGTCCTCAGTCCACCTGTAGACCTCACACTCCGGACATACAAACTTTCTACAAGCAGGTCCGTTCTTTGACTTGGGTTTCTGATCCATTGTTGCCATTTTGAATATTCTAACAAGTTCTAAAAGTTCTAAAACAAGAAAAGCTATCAAATACTTTGGGTCGTCACCATAAATTGCATAAAAAAGAGGGAGATGCATGGAAACAGATACTGCTGTGTTAGATGCCTCTAACACTAGGAGGGAGTTCCTACAGGGTCAGAAATTGCCAGAATATGACCATCCGCTTGCCCTGGGCCCCGGTCATGAGTGAGGCCTTCCCAACCCGGCGCACAATGGCATTTTGTCCTCAAACATTTTGTCCCCAAGGAGGGGACCGGCGTAGCCACCCAGGGCAAGGCTGGCAAAGAAAGAAAGGGACCAGCAACTCGGCCTCACCATCCGAAACACCCAACTAGAACCCCTGCGACCCTTTTGAGGCCTGGCCAGTGGCACTTGTCACCAAGTGTGCTCCACCAACTCTAGGAGCAATCAAGTGCCCTTCCAACAAGACTAAGGTACTGAAATATCCCATGTTATAGAGTGGAGGGAAATCCACAACACCTGCCTCATCAGTACCATAATGTTACCCAACTGACAGGCTGTTGTAGAGGAAGAGATGAGGACCAGTGGTTGAGAAGGGAGAGATGAGAAGTTCATTGATAGAAGAGGAACGGAGAATCTCACCAACCACTGACCTCCAAGAGGTTTGGGTACTTCTTTGCTCACTCCAATGAGTGATAACACTCAAGGGAGTGAGAGCCCTCTCGGAACGGCAACCCGAGTACCCACGAGAGAGAGAGAGAGAGAGAGAGAGAGAGAGAGAGAGAGAGAGAGAGAGAGAGAGAGAGATTTCGTGTTTAACTGGTCTTATTCACAAATTAGCAAACAGCTTGACACTCGTCAGTTCGGCAACATCAAATCCACCTCCACCTCCCACTGCCTAGTCAGCTTCCTTGAGTTTATCCACAGCCAATTGGACAAACATAACACATCTCTCGCCCTTGCTTTTGTAGACTTTAGGAAAGCATTATATTTTGATCTTGTAGATCACACTGTTGTCATCAACAAGGCCATTAACCTAGGACTTTACCTCAGCCTGGTAGCTTGGCTGGCTAACTTCCTCACAGGAAGGTAGCAGGTGGTCTGTTATTAGGGCTCCATATCTCCCCTACAACAGCTGACTTGTAGGGTTCCGTAAGAAACTAAATCTGGATCACTATGTTTCCTCATGCTGATTAATGATGCCCTTACCGACACCCAGTCAACATTAGGACACCAGATTACAACCCACTGTAAGCCACCCTTGACAGACTGCAGACATGGACAGAGAACAACAACGTCTCCATCAACCACACCAAGACCTTGGTGATGCACGTCTGCACCTCATCTGTAGTTGTGCCTCCCCCCCCCCCAGCTCACAATTGGCCCTCATCCACTCCTTCAAGCTGCTTGGCATCACTCTGGATGACCAATTATCATGGAAGCAACATGTCGCTAGGATGGTCAAGGTAGCCTCATACAAGCTGTATGTGCTGCTTAGACTCAAGTCTCTGGGGACTCCAGCAGGGGATTTGAAACACAACAACAACAACTCTAGAAGGGTCAGAAGAGGGTATGCAGAGTCATACTCGGCCCTGCCTATACTAGTTACAATGATGCCTCACCACCCTGAGTCTTCCCAGGCTGACAGCCATATATGAGCAAGCCCTTAGCAAGTTCAGGGAAGGCTTCCTACATAACCTCGTACCACCTGACGCCCCCACACCAGCCAGGTTTACCCGACACCAAAACAAACTGGTGCCGCTAAGAGCCCCTCACAATGACTGCTACCACCAGAGTGCTATTCCCAGTTTAGTGCGAAAAATATACACCTAGACTAGTATGTCTCCAAGTTGTAACCTATAGATCTTAGAATTAATATTAATGTAATTTTCCCCTCTGTAAATTATCAGTCTCTGACTGCCATGAAAATAAACTTATAATAATGATAATTATTATACATGTATGTATACACATACAGCCATGGCTGATAGTGGTCGATCAGGTCCCAAGGAGTGTTGGAGAGCAACTGAACTGAGTTTGATCAAGTGAATTTCTCAACATTGAGAGAGGTTTAGAAGACTTACTTTTTCGAACTCTGTTTAGTTGCACTTCAACACTCCTTGGACCCTGGTCCAGCACTATCAGCCATGTCTGTACACACACACGTACACACGCACGCACAGGCATGCACTGACGCAAGCACACGGATGTATGCACACAGGTAAATGAACGCAGGCCAGCACACACAGCTCTCTCTCTCTCTAGTAGAACCACAACATAAACTTCCTGTTCACTAATCAATACAATTTAGTAAAAGTGTTCACACCATGATAAGTAAAGGTTGAGTCATTACTACTGTTACCATTCAATGTATGTGTATGTGTGTTAATACATATGTGTGTATACAATAATAATAATAATAATAATAAAAGGTTTATTTGGTACAGGCAGCCAAGGGTTGTCAATATACATTGTAAAATGGTGATGCAAATAGGTGATACTTGTAGTTGGTGGTGTCCTAGTGTTATCACTGGTGGTGGTGGTGGTGGTGATGGTGGTGTGGTAGCTGTGTGAAACTGCATCACTACTGTCTTGCCGTGGTTGATGGAGACATTGTTAACATTGGTCCATGTGTGGAGGTTGGTGAGGTGTTGTTGCAGGAGGTGGTTGTCAGCGAAAACTTGTGTCAGTTATGGCGTCATTGATTAGGATGAGGAAGAACACGAGAGATGTTAGTGTATAGATACTGCATCCTGGTGACACATTACCTGATGTCTGTCACACAGGAAGTTTGCCAGCCATGACACTAGACTGTGCTCTACTCCCATATCCAAGGTTTAAAGAATACAAGGTTAACCCGCTCGTGGGAACTGCGCATGGTCGTGACGTCACTTGGTATTCGGGGGTTGGGATGAAGGGGGAGCAAGGAAATTAGATGAAAGAAAACTGAAGTACGGGATGGAAAGGCCAAACTATGTCAAACTCGCATGTTCCAGACTATAATATAATTTTTCTTTCACTCTCTCTCTCTACATAAAGGAATTCCTCAGTTGTAAATAAATTATGTAGTTGTTTAATAAATTTTATTGAAATATATTTTAGTAGTTGTGCAATTAAACTATGCTAAATAAAAATAAAAATAAAGAAATATTGTGCTTTCTCACATAGCCCCTCTGGTACCTGGTCCCCGCTATCCCCCTAAATGGGTTCAAGAAATTACTATTATATAAATATATGTAAATGTATCAAACATATACATACAATTATATAAAGAGGGTTTCATTTGGCATTTGCATGCAGCAATCCACTTTTGTTGCATATCCTCACATTTTGGGAAGCGATGAAACTTGATAGCCTCATTTTCTTTCTCCCTCTGATTTGACTTGCATCCTCTCACCGAACACTTGGCCATGTCAGCGCGTAGTGAGAGAGCTCCAGTGATGTGAAAGCAGGTGAGGTTGAGAATAGAGTGACCTGACTTCATCCCCTGGACCCTCACTCGATTCAGCCGTGACACGTCATGCGCGGACTGGACCATTTTAAGGCCTACGCGGGTTAACCTTGTATTCTATAAACCTTGCCCATATCAAGAGCTTTCCTTAGTACTGTACTACGTTATGGTATATTCGATCAAAATCCTTTCTGATATCTATGAATGCAAAGGCAACTGAGGTCTTTCTTTTTTTCCAGGTTACTGTAAAATAAAGTCTAGCAGGATTGTGAGACAATGGGTGGTGGGGTTGATAATGACTTCATATTTCCAAATTGTTGGGGGTCAATTACATTAGAGATATTGACTGAAACTCAGTCGAACACAAAGCTTTCACATAACAGGCTTGGGATTGGAGTAAGATAAGCTATTTTTTAATCCTATGGGCATTTACTCTGACTAAGTGATGCAATAATTGTTGAACAAAGGGGTTATACAAGCACAACAGCAAGCTCACGGTACAAAATCATGGGAAGGTCAATAGGAGTAGTGGAGCATTTTAGCTTATAGGTGACCTCATGTTCATTAACGTGTGGGGAAGGGATGGAGGATAGGTAAGCTGGTAATTGGGCTGAGTCCAGTCTGGGCAGGGTCTGACAGATTCTGGCGAAATGGTCATTGATAAGATTAGCTGCTTCCTGGCTGGTATGTCCGTCAACACAGGAAGAGAAGGTAACTTTTTCCACATCCCACACAGGTCCTTTAATTTGTTGTACCACTGACTGATGTTGGTTTGTTTAAGGTGGTGAATTTGTGTGGGGTTGTACACCTTCTTGGCTGCTTTAAGTTCTCTGATGACCTTGTTGTGCAGTGTGTTATACCTCCTCCTGTCATTATAGAACGCCTTGTTGTGCTGCTCCATCAGCCTCTTAATCTGTGGTACTATCCATGGTAGGAAAGAAGTGGTAGTAGGCCTGAGTGATAGTAGTTTGGTAATTCTCCCACTTCCTGTCAACATCACTAACAGTTAGTACCTCAGTCCATGAGTACTGTATCAGTCACTGTCCAAACTGTCTGATAGTAGAGTCAGGTGTAGGTCTACATATCTTGGTGGTATGGTTATCTTGGTGGTGGGAGGTGGTAGTGGCAGTGGCCCAAAACACGGAGAGATGGTTGCTTCTTACTACGGGTGGCAGTGGTTGAGGTGGTAGGTACTGGTCTGCCAGGTCAGTGATAATGAAGTCTAGAGTGTTTGTTCGTGGGTGAGAATGTTGACAATCTGGATGATGCTCAGTTGGTCCTCAATTTCATTGGTGTCTAGTTGGTTGAAGTCACTACATAGACCACCTTAGAAGACTGATATCTTGCCCATAGGGTGTCACAGGTGTTGATGATGTGTTCGATGAATAGGGCATGGTTGGGTGCACGTGGGGGGTAATACCCTAAACCCCAAATGATGGAGGCAGTGTGGTGAGGGTGACATGGCAGTGTTAATCTTACCCATATGACCTCAAGGTCCCTGGGGGTTTCAACGTTCAGGCACTTGGCTTAGTACTTTGTGTGTGTAAACATCACAAGTCTACCTCCTTGTTTTGGGGTTCTAAAACAGTGAAATAAGTCGTAATATTCAATGGTACACAACTTTGGTATAACTAACCAAGCTTCTGTGACACAACTATATCAGTGCTGATCGCGTTCAGTGTATTCATCAGTTTAATGTGTGGCACTTGGTAGATGAAGGTAGATGAGGGGTGAGGTGTCAACAAGCTGACCCTGGCTAACCAGACAAGCCCCATGTCACACATAGGTCCTTGGTGACCTCGGACGGTTGTGTGTGTGTTAATACATATGTGTGTATACTATTAGTGTGTGTGTGTGTATTAATACATACGTGTGTATATTATTAGAGTATCTGTGTGTTTATACTATAATAAGTAAGGGTTGAGTCATTACAGTTGTCAGATTTTACACAATGTTATATTTTACAATAAATTATATTGGATGAAATATAACATTATAATGGTAATACAAGATGGTAGTGCTTCCTTGTTACTTATATTAATAAATAAATAAAGTGGCTTTAGAAATATACCAACAATTAGCCAGGAAGTTAAAGGGAAGTAGTACAGTGTTGGTAAATCTGGAGCAACTGATTCCTCCACACTATTCCAAGCAACAGAACACCATTATTTATGTTAATGTGGTTCTGTTTCCTGGTATACTTCAAAGGAATCAAAGTGCTCCAATGAACCCTAAGTATATCACACCTTTAATTGGTCTTGGTCCAGAACAACAACAATAACAACAACAAACCCAATTTTAATACCTTTTCTTGTAATGGTTCAAGAATTGTTACAAGGATTATTATTATTATTATTATTATTATTATTATTATTATTATTATTATTAGTAGTAGTAGTAGTAGTAGTAGTAGTAGTAGTAGTAGTAGTAGTAGTATTTTATTAATTATATCTACTAGTAGTTAGCACCATAGAATCAAAACAGCCTCTTATGGACGTTGGTACCTTTAGAGGGACCAATATAGAAAAAATTGAGCTAGAAGTCTCATAATTGGTGTGTAAGGTCTATGGATAATCCTAATAATCCATACCAATTTTTATTGCATTCTATCAAAATATATTTAATTATGATTTTTTTGTGTGTTATATGATGCATGAAATATGCGCATGTTCGTGATCTATCTACTCGGTAGATATTAGGACTTTTGCCATGAAATTTTTTTTGAGAGATATACTACCTATGTACATAAAATATAAGCAGATTTATGGTTCTGGGTTCCATGGTTATGTTGTGGCAATATTGCAAATATGCCTGTTTGACAGGTAAACAAACCCTTGTGGATATAATTAAGAAAAAAAAAAAAAAAAAAATCCAATTGCACCAATATTTGGGTGGATTGTAGAGAAGTATTTGGGCTATGTTTCTGTAAAAAAAAAAATAGAAAAAAAAAAATCGACCTTACAAACGTACCGACGTCCTAAAGTACCAACAGGTGTGTTACTGTTTGTATTATATTGTATACATTAATATTGTATTCCTCCTCTCCCTTCCCCTGCTTTAGCATCCCTTATCCCTCCTTTACATTCTCCTATTCGTCACTCTCCCTCTTCTCCCTTCCCTCCCTCTTCCACCCTTTTCTTTACCCTATCTATCCTTCCCTTCCCTCCCCTACCCTTCTTCTCCCTTTCCCTCCTGTTCCCTCCCTCTCCCTCCCCTTTCGTTACCCTATCTATCCTTCCCTTCCCTCCCCTACCCTTCTTCTCCATTCCCCTCCTGTTCCCTCCCTCTCCCTCCCCTTTCGTTACCCTATCTACCCTATCCTTCCCTTCCCTACTCCCCTCCTCTCCCCTTCCTTCATTTACAGCTTCAAATCCCTTTCCCTTCTTATCCATTACCATCCCCAATCCTCCCTTCCTTCTCCTTAACCCTTTTTCTCCCATCCCTTCCTTTAATTTCCTCCCTTTCCTTCATCCTTCCTCTTCCCTTTCCTTCTAATGCTTACCTCATCGTTCCCTCCCAACCCTCCATCCTTCCTCCATCCTTCCCCTCACACACCCTACCCTCCATCCTTACCCTCACACACCCTACCCTCCATCCTTCCCTTCACATATCCTACCCTCCATTACACAGTATATACGACTGCCTGCAGGACTTACCACAGGATGTACCCCAAAAAATTAATACATTTATCATTTGCACATTATCAGGAAATTTCCACTGTCACAAGAGAGAGAGAGAGAGAGAGAGAGAGAGAGAGAGAGAGAGAGAGAGAGAGAGAGAGAGTTAAACTCTCTATCACTTTGCTATAACAGTAAAGCATAATAATATTATACGGTATGCTAATTTTACCTAAAATAAAAAAAATGAATATTCGACAATATAAAAATAAGAGTGTCACATTCCAAACAGCGATTTAAATACAACAGACATACTACATGCTCGATGTATTATGTTCATACTGAAATGTTAATTAATGCATAATTAAAATATAATGATATAAGTAATAATCTTTTTCTCTCATGACAAACTGAGGTGGTATAATAATCAGGTTATAATATGTGTTCTTAGTGGAACGCTTGTCAATGTTATTAGACAAAATATAATAAAAAAAAAAATACATGTCACATTTACAGAGAAAATATAATCATATAGTTTTACAAGAAAAGATAAACATACAAGAAAGACATAGAACTAAGACTCTATTGTCTTTATATGCTGTATGTGTGTTAATGTGTGTGTAGCCTTGTAATAGTGTATGTGTGTTAATGTGTGTGTAGCCTTGTAATAGTGTATGTGTGTTAATGTGTGTGTAGCCTTGTAATAGTGTATGTGTGTTAATGTGTATGTAGCCTTGTAATAGTGTGAGTGTGTTAGGTTAGGTGATAGGTTGTGATAGTGTAAGTGGTCTGTCGTCCAGAAAGCATCTGCTACAAATATCACACACTGACACATTTGGACTAAACATTGTGGTGTCCAAATGTACCTATTATTACTCAAAGAAGAATTGAGGGAGCATTGCAAGGTGGAACTGTTCAGTACAGAAAAGAATGTTGCCACAGAAGAAACCTGACCAAAGAATATAGGAGAGGAAAGATAGAAAGTGATAAAGAGAGGGAGAGATTATGAAGAAACGATGACTATCTAAAAGAGTTTAGTGCAAGAATTACTTAATAGGGTTGATTCCACAGTGGTTAGTATTGGTTTGTAAGAACACAAACTAAAGAATCTTAACCGTTTATATGATTTATGGATGAATTACGTAATGAATTTGGTGAGTAAACTATACATTGATCATCATTATCTAACTGTTTGATTGATTTTGTGAATGTGGATACTCAGCTTTTGGAGAATAATGAAGCCTTACAAGTGTGGTTGGTTGGAAAGCTAATAAACAAATACCACTATGGAATCGACCTATAGTA
The DNA here is from genome assembly GCA_034508575.1 of Petrolisthes manimaculis. Classification (NCBI taxonomy): domain Eukaryota; kingdom Metazoa; phylum Arthropoda; class Malacostraca; order Decapoda; family Porcellanidae; genus Petrolisthes; species Petrolisthes manimaculis. Next base: position 26,153 of record JAWZYT010004765.1, read on the forward strand.
TCAGAAAAACACTTTACCCAATATATGGAAGGTTTTTCTTGATAATAAACTCCAGAGATTGAAGCACTGTATTGGTGGCGTTGAAAAGGATTTACACAAACACAACACTACAACACTACAAAATGGTTGCTGATCCGGTAGTGAACACACACACATACACCTACACACACAGGAAGTGTCATGGCGTCACCCGTAAGGACAGTGGAGGAAGAAATAAAACATATTAGATAATAAACTCCAGTGTACTGCGAACAACATAATATGTTGTAAATTATTGTGTTATTACATCTTGTTAAATCAATATAGAAACTTTCATATTCCCCTTGACAAGGGTTGTATATTTATTACCATACACACTTTTAGGATGTAGGGAAGAACACTAATATCTATGAGTGGATAACTTGTTGGAACACACACACACACACACACACACACACACACATACATTGTACATGCGGCTGCATAAATTCACGTCCATCGGATATACTTAATATTGCTAATATGACCAGATAGTTGCATTCTGAACCAGTTTTTATTCCAATATCATACGTAATTTACCATATGAGAACTATATCTGTCATCTCTGCATTCAAATTATATTACAACATCACTATAGCTCTTACATACGCAGGTGTAAATGAAGCAAATTTATGCTGCCGACTGTACATGGTATAAAAGCAAGTAATAACTCGTTTTCTTGTGTGTAATAACTGGTCTGAAACACCTAATAATATTTATATACTGGCTAAACAAAGGGATAAAAAAACCTTTGTTGCTACTATAATATTGTTTGTAGTCCCAGACCCGTGTGTATGGAGGGTAACCTTACACCCAAAAGTTCTCGTTGGTGACGTCAACCTTGGAGAGATGGGAAATAAACTCACTCCATTTTTGCCTCTACGATGGAAACTTCCTGAGTGTTAACAGAGAGAGAGAGAGAGAGAGAGAGAGAGAGAGAGAGAGAGAGAGAGAGAGCAAGAGACGTGCCCTACGTCTGGTTGAAGCTGCATGACCCCCTATACAGTCAACACCTACAAGCCACATTGATTCACTGGAACACTGCAGGAATGTTGCAGCACTGGTGGTGTTCCACAAGGCATTAGTGCAAGAGGTGCCACACCTGGCTGGGTTGTGCCTGCCTCCAAGAGTCACTACACGGGTCACAAGAATGGTGACAAATGGTGGTGACACAGTGGAGGTGCCACATTCCCATTCCTGTCAACACCAGCGAACATTTGTGGTGGGTGTATCCCGGATGTGGAACATCTTCACTACATGTATCCCTAACATTCAGGAGATAAACACTTAAAGTGTGAAGATGGCAGCCCACAAATGGCTCTTGCATACAGTCTCTCTTTCACACACAAACAGTTACTCACACACACATACACTCAGTCTATCTCTATCTCTCTCTCACTCACTCACACACACATACACTCAGTCTATCTCTCTCTCTCTCACACACACAAACACACAAACAAAATATCTCCCTCTCTCTCACACACACAGACACACACATTCTCTCTCACAAACACAAATGCAATCTCTCTTACACAGTCTCTCTGTCACGCACATCAATATCACTATCTATAGATTCTACACACACAGCTTCTCTCTCTCTCTCTGACACACACACAGTCTATCTCTGACACACATACACACACTCACCCGGTACTTCTCTCTCTCTCTCTTTCTCACACACACAAATACATTTCTCTCTCTCTCTCTCTCTCTCTCTCTCTCTCTCTCACAAACACACACACACACACACACACACACACAGTCCCTTAAACACACATTCACACAGTACAGCTCCGGACAGATCAATGGACCACACTTCTTCCACCATCGACTTGGTATGTGCCTCAGCGGATATGGTATCACTGACAGGTGGAGGGGGGAGGGGAGAAATGTGGGCGGAGTTATATAGGGGGGTTAGCGTTACCAATGTTGAGCCATCCAGAAATTTGAATCCCGAACCACTTGTGATCATGGATGTGAACCACTCACCTGAAGGTGGTAGGAGAGGAGGGGTTGGGTTGGGGAGAGGGGGTAAAGCTTCACCAGTGATCGAGATGGAGAGAATTATTGGATCAAGTAGCTAAAGATTATAAACGAACAAAGCCGACTGTCGCCTTTATTATGTTTTCTTCTGTAATAAATTCAACTCTGATGCTGCATTCCATGGGATATTCTTTATTATTTGAAATTAATCCAGATTCTACCTAATATAATTAACACGGCACCAGTTTTTTATGACTAATATATATAAAGCGATGCACCACCTACTCAGTGTTAAGTTACATTTCAAGTAAATCCTTTATTTTTATCCTGTATCATTCATGACATTTTCTAAGAAACGTTTATTGTGTAACTGGTTACCAAAGGATAATAGTTATAGTGTAAGATGTTAATTACCCAATAACTACTCCATCTGTTCTTCCTCACCCCGTCCTCCCTTATTCAATTCGCTGTTTCCTCTCCATCCTTCCCAGCATTCCTTACTCTCCATCTTACCACCACCACTACCATCATTCTGTGTGATGCTGCATAATCTGTTAATGCGCAAACACGACCAGAATAGAAATAATAGTGATATCTGGTATACAAATACAATCCGTTATATATGACGAATATATTTAATTTTATTATCCTTATTTATTTATCTGAGGTCAACATCTAGGCCAGCCATTCAGACGCCAGTGTTAGTGAACCAATCACAAAATTTAGAGGATATTGTGTCACCACTAATATTATTACTATTTAAAACAGGGAAAAATTGAAATAAGACATTTATTTTTTTGTGAAAGCTCCACAAGTCCTCGTCACGAAGCATTCAAACCCATAATCCAACTGGGACTGTAGGCACCACACTGTAAATGATGAACACGTTGGTGTCATACAATTATAATAACTCTGTTAACTTAATATAACATGAACTTTTTACTTCTAACTCACGTTTGCATTAAGCATGTGTAATGTTTGTTTTGTTTTCATATTATTATTATAAGCACCTATATATATATTGCTTTAGAGTCCCTTATCTACGATAAGATATAGTGTATGTATCCGTGGGTGCTACCATTATGTCACCGCTGTTACTACCATTATGTATCCGCCGCTACTACCATCAAGTAGCCGTGGGGGTCCACATCTCTGCTTCTCTCTGTCTGTGGAAATACCAACCGGAACTCTCAATTATATTTCAGTTTGGCTATCTCTTACCAGCCAACTGTACAGACTTACTATCCTCTGTTTGTCGTCTCTGCTTCAATCAACTCACTTACTCATACCGTTGATGAAGTACCCTTATTAGTCTTACTACTGGGGAATATATTTAGTACTCAAAGGTTTAGAGTAAACTCATGGACTTGTCTCTATTTACTGATGTAGCTTATATATCAGTTACAGATTACAGGTTATACTAGACACAACTCGTGTCTCTCTAAACTTATGTTACAAGGAAAGGGAATCTCTCTCTTAGGGTAGGACTTCATCCTCCCTCCTTTCTAACCCATGTCCGGGCTCCAAGTGCACCTCTGTTCTCACACTCACTCATCACGTCCCTACCTAGTGCCACAGTGCCACACCCACTACATAGGTTACAGTTCGTGACAGTGACGCTACGTTTATACATGATGTACATACACTTTAGCTACAAGATTATATAAGAATAATATGAGTATATATATATTGTCCCTTTCTCTACATACGAGATGACAATAAACAATTGATTATAGCATAGACATTAACATACAGATAATACATAGATTGAATCTAGCATTCAGAGCTCAGCACTGGCAAGTCTCCATCATGCCTCCATCATGCCTCCATCACGCGGTCATCATGCTGTCAGATCAGCACATTTCTTAAAATGTCATGGCCGGTGAACTGGTTTGAACTGCTTTCAACCCTCACAGTATCTTCCTCACCTCCACACTCACCCTGTCATCAGTATACACCGGATGCGATCTAAACCTTGTAGTTTTGGCCGGCTCCAAGAAATGCAAACATAAGCCCTATACTGGCGCCTCTGTGACTGGTACCATGAATACAACACTGATACATTATACAGCATTGATACACGGCTACATGTATACACTATTTATATACACTTCTATGAAGATATTAAGGCTTGAATTAGTGTAGATTACATATTTCATTTCATTACTCATCAATTTGTTGCTAGTATCGTGTCCAACCACCCTCCTTCTCAATGACAGCCACCAGTCGCTTGGGTATTGAGGCACCATACCTCCTCATTATATCGAGTTTTCCCCGACAAATCTCCCACTGTGTTCTGGTGTGCCGTAACAACTCTGCTGTGGTTCTCTGTCGTTCTGGCTCCCACGTGTTAACGATAGAACCCCATACATTTTCTATAGGGTTCATATTGCAGTCTTAACTACACAAATCTATCACCTGCAAATCATCATGAGCAGTAAACCATTTTTGAACTCTCCTGGCCATATGGATAGGGCATCGGTCGTGTATAGGACAGATAAGGGTGAGTAGTTGAAAATAAATTAAAAACATTATTATTTTTTTTTTAATAATTGCCTATCACCCCTTACGGGGTATTAAGGCATGAAACATGTTACATAATATAATAGTAGTTGTAGTTATACATAATAATAGTTATACATAATACATAATAATAGTTATACATAATACATAATAATAGTTATACATAATTACATAATAATAGTAGTTATAGCTGTTGTTGTAGGTGTAGTTGTAGCTGTTGTAGTTGTAGTTGTAGTTGTAGCTGTTGTAGTTGTAGTTGTTGTTGTAGTTGTTTACTGGTGGTGCTGGACCATCTTCGTTGTTGATGATGTTGTTGTTGTTCTGGAGGCGGTGAATAATTCAATCGTTAAAGAAGGCTCACACCGCCTCCATGCCTTCCGGTTGTAGCGGCTGCTACTTTAATCTCCTGGCGAGGTTTAGAGAGAGACTAATCGTGAGGTTTTTAATGTGTTTTATTAGTTCAGGTCGCACATGGTATATAAGGTTTTGTAGATAACCTGGAAATTGATCATGTGACAATGACCGCCAGTCAACCTGGAATATAATCACGTGACAATAATTGTAGTCAACCTGGAATATGATCAATGCTATACATAAACATAAACAATCAGGCAACAGGGCTGATGTTTGTGGTGGGTAGATGATTCTAGCCGCCACAATACTCCCCCCGCAGCGAAAATGTCCTGATGTGTGTGAGAGGGGGCGACCTGCTCTGGAGAGACGTACAGGAGGGAGGTCGTCGTCTAGCAGATAGGCTGGCTTGAGCCTGTCTATGGAGACCCAGTCATTGGAGCCTTTTATTCGTAGCAAGAATGCCTTTTTTTTTCTTTCGATGACTTCGTAGGGGCCAGAGTAAGGTGGTGTTAGGGGTGGTGTTCGGGCTTCGGTGCGAAGAAAGACATGCTTTGTTGAATGAAGGTCTCGGGGGATGTAGCGGTGGTGTGGTGGCTTGTATGTCTGCTTGCAAGGCGCCAACTTCCCGACGATGCTCCTAAGGCGGTTAATGTCATTGCTTGATGGTGCATCAGGGAAGAATTCGCCGGGGACGATGAGTGGTTCACCAAAGACCATTTCTGCTGGAGAGGCGTCGAGACCTTCTTTTGGCGTGGTTCGAAGGCCAAGGAGTACCCAGGGTAGTTGCGATGACCATGTGGAGCTGTTGCATCGTGACATCAAAGCGGCTTTCAAAGTTCTGTGGAGTCGTTCTACCATGCCGTTTGCTTCTGGGTTGTAGGCAGTAGTGTGATGGACTGTCGTGCCCATCAACTGTCCTAAGGAGGTCCATAACTGTGAAGTGAAGGTTGTGCCACGGTCGGAGGTGATGTGTTCAGGAATGCCGAATCTGGAGATCCAACCTGATAACAGAGAGGAGGCGCATGAATTTGACGTCGCGTTGGCCATGGGGATGGCTTCTGGCCATCTGGTGGAACGATCGATAATGGTGAACAGGTAGCGATGGCCTTCGGAAGGAGGAAGGGGTCCTACAACGTCCACGTGAATATGAGCGAAACGCCTCTGTGGTTGGTGGAAGGTTCCTGGGCCGGTTTCTGTGTGACGATGAACCTTGGATTTTTGACAGGGCACGCAGGATCGCACCCAGTTTCCTGCATCTTGGGAGATCTGGTGCCAGACAAACTTCTGTGTAAGTAGTTGTGAGGTTGCTCGACGTGAGTAATGAGAGAGGCCGTGGACTAAGTTGAAAACGTGACGACGTAGGGCTGAAGGAATCCAAGGGCGCGGTCGTCCGGTGCTCACGTCGCAGAGGATGGAGATGTTAGAATCGCCCAGAGGAACATCCTTCCATTGTAAATTTGTAATTTTTGTCCTTACTGCTGCCGTTTCTGGGTCCCGTTGTTGTTCCTTGGCGAGGTGATTGTAGTCAAGTCCTAGCTGAACTGCGTTGATCTCTATTCTGGAGAGTGCATCAGCTACAGGATTCTTCTTGCCAGGCAGGTGGGTGAGAGTACAGTTGAACTCTGCAATTGCTGAGAGGTGTCAGAGTTGTCGAGGGGACCAAGCATCTCTTTGTCTTGTAAGGGCATGGACCAAAGGTATGTGATCTGTCTGCACAGTGAATGTTGCGCCTTCCAAGAAATGACTGAAGTGGCGGATGGCTTGGTGGACGGCAAGGAGTTCTCTGTCGAAGGTGGAGTAGTTCTTTTCAGCTTTATTGAGCTTGCAGCTGAAAAAACTCAGGGGGCGAGGCTGTCCATGTACCACTTGTTCCAAAACAGCTCCGATGGCAATGTTGCTGGCATCCGTGGTGACGACGAGAGGCTTCTTGGGGTCGTGAAAACTCAATAGAGTCGACGAGGCAAGGGCATCTTTTGCTTTCTGGAAGGCTTCTTCTTGAGTAGGGCCCCATGTCAGATCCTTGGGTGTCCCTGCTAGTACCGAGTATAGTGGCGCCATGGTGGATGCAATCTTGGGCAGGAACCGATGATAGTAGTTAACCATTCCAACGAATTTTTGGAGGGCCTTGACTGTAGGGGGAGTAGGGAAACGTTGGATGGAGGCCACTTTGTCGTGAAGAGGTGCAACTCTAGCAGGTGAGAGGTGGTGTCCCAGAAAATCCATTTCTCTAACGCCGAATACGCACTTGTCGTATCGCACCACTATGCCATTTTGCTGCAGGCGTTCCAAAACTTGAGCTAGGTGTAGCACGTGTTCTTCCTTTGAAGCAGAGAAAATGAGGATATCGTCAACGTAACCTGCGCAGAAGGGAAGATCGCCGAGGATACCATCCATCATCCTCTGGAAGGTGGCACCCGCGTTTCAAAGTCCGAAACAACTGTAGTTGAAGGTGAAGGTGCCAAAAGGTGTGGTGATAGCTGTCTTGCGGATATCATCTGGGTGCATAGGAACCTGGTAGTAGCCTTTGAGGAGGTCCAGCTTGGAGAAGATGTTGGCGCCGTGGAGGAAGGAGGTAATATCCGCAATGTTGGGTAGTGGGTAGTGGTCGGCTTCTGTTTTTGTGTTGAGGCGTCTGTAGTCGCCACATGGTCGTAACGTGCCATCCTTCTTGGTTACGATGTGTAGAGGTGATGCCCATGGACTTGATGCCTTTTGGCAGATGCCTAAACACTCAAGTTCAGCAAAGGTCTGTTTTGCTACCGCCAGTTTATCTGGAGCCAATCGCCGAAACTTTGAAAACACAGGTGGGCCAGATGTTTTGATACGATGGTAGATACCATGTTTTGCTGGCAGCTGAGGTTGTTGGCGAAGTTCTGGCTTGAAGACGTCAGGGTAGGTTCTGCGTAGGTGAGAAAAACTATTTGCTGCGTTGTTTACTTCTAGAGCAAGGTTGATGGGTGCAGCTGTGATGGGAGTGGCGGTTAAGGAGGCTGCATCCATCAGGCGACATCCAGCAACGTCGACGAGGAGTTGATAGTGGGCTAAGAAGTCGGCGCCGAGTAGAGGGAGAGTGACGTCCGCCACTATGAAGTCCCAGCTGTAAGTACGACCAGCGATGTTGATTTTCAGATGTTGTCGGCCATATACTGGAATGGTAGTGCTATTAGCTGCAGTCAGACGGATGTTGGTTGCTGGTTGATAGGTGCCCTTGCATCGCGCTACTGGCAGGAGAGAACGAGCAGCTCCGGTGTCTACGAGGAAACGAGTGCCTGACTTGGGGTCCTGCAGAAAGAAAGCCTTAACTCCACTGGGGGCCGCCGCAATGTGTGATGGCCGCTTTACTCGTTTTTTGACCATCGGCATCCTTCTTCGCACTTTTTGGCTCGAGGACCAAAATTGGTATGGTAGAAACAAAGGTTGTCTGTGAAGTTCCTCTTGGCCCATACTCGGCGTGGCTGAGCTGCATAGTACCGTTGTTTAGGCCTTTGGTGTGTGGCAGCTGGTGTGCGGTATGCTGCTGAGACCTCCACGGCCTCTTCTTGGAAGGAAGGGGAATCGGCAGGTACGGCAGCAATGTGGCGAGCTGATGCCGCATGGGCGTCTACCAATTTGTCTGCTTGAAGCTGAAGGTCACCCTCCATGATTTCTTCTGCATTGGGAATGGCTGCACGAATGGGTTCTGGTAGGCGAAGCAGCCAAAGTGCTCGTAATAGATCGATTTGGCGTGGCTCTCCACCCGGTGCAGGAGGAAGTCTTGCTAAAGCCTTCATTTCCAGTAAGGCCTCGGAAGGTTTCTGGTCGCCAAGTGGTTGTCTCGACAGCAGTTGTGCAGTTCGTAGAGCCGGTGAAGGTGTAAAACGTTGCAGGAGATAAGCCTTCAGGTCTTCATATTTTACTGCTGCATCAGCTTTTGTGGAGGAGTTATTTACTTTTTTAAGCCGGAATTGTACTTCAGCACGTCTGAACCAAGTTGGCGCTTCAATTGCGGTGAATGCTGGTAGCTTGATTTGGGCTGCGGCGGCTGGGTGGTCGTCGGACTCAGTGGGTGGAGTCATATTGTAAAGACCTCGCTTGGTTCGTTTGCTTGGTTGCTTGGTGTCACTCCGGGGTCACCAGTGTAGCGGCTGCTACTTTAATCTCCTGGCGAGGTTTAGAGAGAGACTAATCGTGAGGTTTTTAATGTGTTTTATTAGTTCAGGTCGCACATGGTATATAAGGTTTTGTAGATAACCTGGAAATTGATCATGTGACAATGACCGCCAGTCTACCTGGAATATGATCACGTGACAATAATTGTAGTCAACCTGGAATATGATCAATGCTATACATAAACATAAACAATCAGGCACAGGGGTGATGTTTGTGGTGGGTAGATAATTCTAGCCGCCACACGGTACTGGAAGTCATAGGGGTCCCGGTGAAACGTGATGTGTCTTTGGAAGAGGTCGAGGAGGGGAGAGTTAGACAGACAGCCACCATCGCACTTCAACAACCTGCGGCGGCTCCGATGTTTGACTGTCCTTACTCCCTCTCCTCCTCTTCCTCTTCCCCCCTGGTCCTCCAGCTCCGAGTCAGTACCGGTGGTGGTGTCACTGTCATTTTCTTCCTCCTCCGTCTCCATCTCCTGTGGTGGCGCAGGCAGTGGTGGTGGTGGTGGTGGCAGTGATGATGGTGGTGGTGGTAGCGGTGGCAGTTAAGATGATGGTGGTGGTGGTGGCGGCAGTAACGGTGTTGGTGGTGGCAGTGACGGCGGTGGTGGTGGCAGTGACGGTGGTGGTGGCGCCCTCCCACTGTTCGCCCGGTTGAGTGGGTGAAGCAGCATGAACCAGTGACGAGGGTGGGCCGGAGGCAGGGATGGTGGTGCGTCTGCTCTGCTCCTCCCTTGTGCCTTCCTTATGCCTCGTTTCTTGGTGGTGGTGGTGAATGGTTGTAGATCGGGAGAAATGGCGATTGGTGGCAATCCATTTCTCCCGAAAATATCCTGGAGGAGGTCGGAAAGACGTCCTAGCCCTTCTGCAGCTAAGGCAACAGCAGTCTTGATGCAGACGGTGATGATGTCTACCTGCTGCTGCCGTTGCTGCTTTGGTTGGGCCTCAGCCGTCTTCCATCCACGGGCATGGAGTGAGTCGAGGACCTTACCACCATCAAGCCCGGCCACGTTGGTAGCCTCCACGCCCTTCCTCCCTTCTTCATACAGTGTAGGACACCTCCTCCCCGTCCCTCAGTGATGGTGGTGAGGTGGTGGCAGCTGAGAGAACGATGCCCCTCCTGTGGACGAAGTAGTCGATGTTGTCACTGGTGATAAAACCATAGCCCTTCAAAAAGTTGAACCATTTCACCCTGCCAGCGAGACAAGTGGCAGAGGAAGTGGTGTCGTCAGGTGGAGGTGTTGAGTAGGCCATGGTTGGTGAGTGGGTCCCTCCCTAAACATTATTTAGAATATCTGCTTCATTATATTGCATTTGATCGATCTATTAAATAAATACACTGTCTATTGTTCACCCCCGTAGAGAGATACTGATTATAATTATTATCCTTTCTTTCCCACAATTTTAACCTTCTCATTCGTTCTTTGAAAGTTTTAATGACATAGGCCTTTCTCCCTCATCACCCATAGTCCTTCCTTCAAATTTATGCAAGCGAAAGGATATGATAATAGTTATGTAGAACAAATGTGTTGGCAGATACACATTCTTGCCTGCATAATCCCACCCACAGCATTTCGCCTTCTTAAATCAGAAGGAATATTGGTTTCATGTATTGCCATTTGCCAGTATATTGCTAGTCTGAATTATGGCCATTTGTTATCAAAATATATATGTAGATATATAAACTTATTTTTACTTACGTCCAGCATTACTGTGCAGAACATGTGACACAATATGGACCACAAGGACAGTAATGGTAGTCAACGTAATTCTCATGTATCACTTTATATGCTACTGAAAACAATGTTTTATGCTCAACTACAGAATTATGTTCTCAGAATGATATTGATAACCAAATATAATGAAAACAATATAAACAAATTAACATTTATTGCACAACAAAGGATGCTACTGTTTCAATGGAGTAACCAGCCCACACTATATATGACGGTGTGCAATCTTTCAACATGTTTTCCATACGGTGTTGGCTACATAGGACAAGCTACTCCCACAGGGTTTCAAATTACATAAACTTACAATATTCATGCATATTACAATACCAGCTACATATGTCTTAACACGGTCGACTTGGATGTCATATCGTAGAGTTTAAGGAAATATCAGGGATGACGACGGTGATAATTATCGCAAGCCAGTGAGATGAAAAGATGAATTTTCTCTACTTGAAGATAGTACTAATGAATAGTAATAATTCTAGACCCAGCTTATTGACAATAATTTTATACATATGCACGTCAGCGTTATTGCGTTCCAGAACATTTCGGTAGGTTATGAGTTGAATTAATAAATGGGTATTCTCTTGATCCTGGGTAGAGATATCCTTATCGTCTATATTACAAGATAAATATGATTTCGTAAAGATAATCTATCCACATAGAGTAAATCTTGGTGTGTTAACACTCGTGAAATATCTTTCACATATTTTATTCGAGCCGTTACACCGGTGGGATAAATGTGTGAAGGGTAATTAACGGATTATTACATATTGAAATATTGAAAATGAACCCTTTTTATTGACGGTGAACCTTTTAAATATTGGTTGAACCCCTTTTAAGAAGTGGTCACCCCAAGAAAAAAAAAAATGATAATAATAATAATAAATGATTCAATGTCGGTAAAAGAAAATGGATGGGAGGAAGAGAGAGAGTGAGTGAGTGAGTGAGCGAGTCAGTTGAACCCCTTTTAAGAAATGGTCGCCCCAAGAACAATAATTACGATAAAATTACGATAGCTCTCGGCTTAGGCCGGAGCTAAAAACATTGCACTCCTTTACGATATCTGTAATTTTTTCCATTATACAGTTTCGAGCACTAAGGTATACAGCTTTAGTTGAAGCTTTGAACAGTCCAATTCACCAACGAAGTACTGTAATTCCAATGGATATCTTATTGTGCATTTATTTATAGACGACATCTGGTCGTCCAAGCTGAGGATTGGGGTACCAAGACCGTCTTGGGAGCGCTTGGTTTCAGTGACGAGAACTGACCAAATACGTAGAACCTGTGTTCTCGTCGTCCATATACGGATTGGGCAGAAACAAAAGAAAGTTTGTAAACAATGTCGTAAGATTACTACAAATTGGTCTACTTTTCCTTCACTTTTCTCATATTATGAAGCACATTTGTGTCCTAAGGTGCATGTATTATACACCAAAAGATGCAGAATTAAGACACGAATAAGATGAGACCAACTAGAAGTCTCTTGATATGATATTTTGTTGAAGACTTGCGATTTTTATTACTTTTTTCTCGATTTTCGGTGAAAAATTTACGATACTTGCTAGAGATAGGCTGCCAAAAAGGTGATTGATTAGCTATATTTCTGGAATATCCATCAACCATTTCGCAACACTTCAGACATCCACCTTGCTGAAAGTGCACATGATATTTATTCACCTTTTTGGTACTTTCTGAAGTTCCAGGCTCAGCTCATGGACTAATAAAGTGTTTGTGTGCCTCTCATGTCAAGATGATCCTTGATTTTGGTTTTATGGTGTGCAGTCTGTGATTATCTTTAGGGCTCTATTTTGTATGGGTGTGAAGGGTGTTGGAGATGAGTCTCAGTAAGGTTGATGGTCTGTAGGTGTGGTAGCTGTGCAGTCTGTCATTATCTTTAACGTTAGAGCTCTATTCTGTATGGGTGTGAAGGGTGTTGATAGTCTCAGTGAGGTTTGAGGCTGAGGCAGGACTTGCATAATCCATCATTAATCGAATATAGTAATTGTTTGCATATTGTGTTTGTGGTTTCTTTGTTGTGTCCAAATATTGAGCTGGCAAGTGATCTGAGGGCTTTACATTTTTGCATGCATTTGTTTTTGATGGCCATTATGTTATTTGAATGTCATGGATGTGTTGTATATTATGCCAATTATTTTGTATGTGTGTGTAAACTCAAGGTCAGTATAGGTAGGCAATGCAGTGTTGATTGCAGCTTTTATTTTGTGAAAATAAACTCTTAGTATCAAACATAAGGTACAATATCACACAAAGTACAAAAATATATATGCATTATATAGGGTTATTCAAAAGAAATGTTACAGTAATGTTGACAATTGCAGTTTCAATGTTAGGTTTCAGTTCGTCTAATGTGTGTGGGTTATTCTGATAGACCGCGTCTTACATCTTCCAATTACTTTCTATGGTATCATCTGAAAGATGTGATCTATCAGAATAACCCACACACATTAGACGAACTGAAAACTAACATTGAAACAGCAATGGTAAACTTTACTGTAGCAACCCTACACAAGTTTCTGCTAACATGGTACTGTAAAATGAGTACGAGCTTCCATTCATGAAAATAGATTACAGTTGAACATATGATCTGCTATTGCTTCTTAAACACTGTAAATAAGTTCTGTACATTATGTCTTAAATGCATATATACAGCGTATAATACACATTTAATAAATATTATAATATGTATATGAATAATCCTGTAGATATGGTACAGTACTTGGTTCAGCACTCACATAATCAAAGAAAAATGCGCACATGTAGGAATAATGGTTGTGAAAAAATGAGAATGGTCCAAAGATTGAAGAAGTCTTCCATTGTGTTTTAGGTCTTCAGCCATTATGGCAGGAGTTGTTGTTGAAGTTCCTCAAGCTGTCTGGCCGAGCAACCCCGAGCTCTCGAGGAAGGCCATGGCCTGAACCGGGCTTTCCCAAAGTGCCCTCAGAGTGTATGTTGTGTTGTTGGCTAGTGTGGTTGTGTGTGTTGCAGTCTTCAACCACCCCAGAATGCTGTCAAGCAGGGTGACCAGATTTAGCAGTATAATGCTAAATTTAGCATAGTTTTCCTGAAAATTGTGTGTTTAGCATTAAATTTAGCATTGTATCAAATCTAGCATAGTTTTGGCATAATTTAATGAGCTTAGAGCAATTTCTAGCATGATTATAACTTACCACTTGTGGTTAACGGTAGTTTCTGGATTAAAGGCCAGGATAAACCTACATGTTTAATTTAGTGTACCATGATTAATGGGAATTGTGAAACAGTCCATATACGTTGAAGTTTTAACGAAGCTCTAGCTAGAGCAGGAAATCACAGGCGTTGAAGAAGGGTGGACGTGTGCTGCTTCAAAAATTTAGTTAAAAAATGTATGAAAAATAGGAACCCATAACCGGCCATAACTTGCAAACTCAATTCACAAATTACATTGCATTATTATTTTCTACAGGTAACATTGAAAACATTGTACTGTATTAGAGTTTCAATCTACTAGTGTATGTTGCACAAATAATTGTAAAATAAACTTTCAGAATGTGATTATAATTTTAATGTTCTTTTCAAGAATTGTTCATAATTATATGAGTGCATACTGTATAGTTAATAACCTATAAATAATACTATACTAACAATAAAATACAGCAGAAACCAAACGTATGAAGAGCAACTAAAGATTTAGCATAATTTTTGCCAATCTAGCATAATTTTAGCTGCTGTCTAGCATATTCTCGCTCGAGAAATCTGGTCACCCTGCTGTCAAGGAAGGCAGCTATGGGAGCCAAACCGTCACAACACCAGGGGGCATGAGTCCCTGGACATGGAGTAGGGCTCATCAGTCTAGAATAGGTGCAGTGGAAATGAGTTACTTGAGAGGTGCATGTGGACTTACAAGGTGGGACGGTGAAAGTAATGAGAGTGTGTATGAGAGATGTGGTATGAGTAAGAAGGCAATTTGTAATGAGTGTGGTGTGGTTGAGAGTGAAGTGTAATACATTGAGGTGGTTTGGATATGCTTCCTCTCTCGCTTATGCTCTTCCTTGGTTATTGTACCAGTAACATTTGTAAAGTACTAGTTAGTATCAATGAGACAACAAGAGGAGTGCCATTGTTAATTAAGGAAACTGAACTGCTCTAAACCATTGTATATAATTATCAGGGCATACTTAGTAAGTAAAGGAAAAAGTTTCCTTGAATTAAATATTGAATATCTATTTTTGCAAATGACTGTAAGTCTGGATTAAAGTATTTTTAGCTTTAACCTACTCTCAGCAAAGGAGGTCTAGGAGATGGGCGATACTGAAGGAAGACTCTCCGCTTGTGCTTCAACTAAATGGGACTGTATGCAACTACAGGCATCCTTTGGGTCATCGAATGCACGTTCACAGTACAGACACACAGTCCTGGAAGTAAAGAATTTAATGTAGTAACCTACCATGGTAAGACACAGTTAAAGAAGGGAATACAGTATCTGGTACTTGACATATTAAACACACATGCATAATAAACTACATTTGCAATGTAGTACAAAAATTACCTCTCCCTATATAACGATAAGAAAGTTATTGAATTAGTTAGACCTAACTTAATTATTTTATATAATTTATTGCTGTTCTGTAGCAGTGTCCGGCTATGTCCTGGTTAGGTCATGGTAGTTTAACAAGGTTAGGTGCCATTGGTTGCTCTGGTTAGGTGCCGATAGTTTGCTCCAGTTAGGCCCTGGTTAATTTATTACGGTTATTTCCCAGTATTTTGCCCAGGTTAGATCCCAGAAGTCTGTTGCGGTCTAGGCAACATCTACAAGAAACCATTGCATATAAATATCAGGGCATACAGTACTTGATAGTACTGTTAAACTGTATTTTTGCAAATGATTGTAGATTACATTAGTTTGATCATGTAAATACAGTAATATTAATATATGGTTGCAATGACCTGTCTGCGCTGGTTAAAAACACATTACAACCTCTTTTCTCACCAAAGGAGGTAGAGGGGATGGTTGACAGTGGAGGAGGTGAATCGATCAGAGGCTCCATAACCTCTGCTTCACCTCCATACACCTACACATATCCCTGGGATCATCAAATGCTCTCACACTATACACACGTTGTCCAGGAAGTGAGGGATATAATGTAGTATCCTACTACGATGGTTGGAAACAGCTGAAAGGAAGAGAATAAACTGTCTGCACTTATTAATGTCCACCTATAATTTCCTAACATTTTAAACATTGCATGCCTATTTTTTCTTGTATTAATTTTATTTTTCAAATTGTGAGCAGATGACTTTCTATTATTTTTACCTGAGTTACCCGGACCTAACCTACTAATCAAATCAAGACCGATGCAGATTACGTGTATCTAACAGGCAACTTACCGGAACCAAAGTTGTTATTAATACACAATAACTGGGTTTTTGGCTAGGATCGTACAGTGTTACCACATCCGGCTAGATCCCAGAAATTTATGATAGTTTACACCAGTTATATCCCGTTAGTTTACCCAGGTTAGGTACCGATATTCTGCTGTGGTCTAGGTTAGGTCAGGTCAGACTAATTTCCAAATTATAATAAGTTTGTAAAACGGGGTATCTCCGATTGAAACACCATATATGAATGGAAAAGTGTGTTAAAATAGTCCAAAATAGTTAGTAATGATACTAAAAAATATACACTATAGTGTACCCAGTTCTTCTGTAAATTTACCACAAAGTTATAGCCGACTACTCAGGCCTAACCTGGGCATTATACCTGGACTTGGGCTTTAGAAAACGGCAATTTTGTATGTGCTATGATGAACTAAATTACTGCAATCACATTTGAAATACATATGAAGGTGGACCTCTTATATCCTGCAGTGATACTATGTTTAAGTCAGAACCGGTGAAAGTCAAAGTCCGTTGCTGTATCGGTTTGGTCATTTTTTTTTTTTTTTTTTCATTATTTGTATTTCCTTTCCTCAACCAAAATCCCTTAATTATTTTCCCAGCCTTTCCATTATTATATTTCAAGATTGATTAAAAACAGAAAAAGTTGGCATGATTCTATAGTTTTACCAAGCAACTGATTTACAAATGAAGTACAAGACTTCCCTTCACATTAATAATATTACATAATTATCAATAATGGATCACACAACCCCTAAGCAATCCACATTATTTCATATAAGTTAAATTATATACGAGAACATAAAATAATATATAATTATTATTATGTGGTTCTCCAGAGGTTTTAACAACTACTATTTTAGTAGAAATGGTAGACTAATAGGAACTCTACACCTGCTCTAATCTGTCATTGCTATATTTAAAGCCTTATTTGTGCTGCTATCGCTCTATTTTACAGCCTGTTGCACCTACAATTCATGATTATTATACTATTAACTTACTTCTTCATATCTCTCTTGGCCGCCATATTTGCTGTTATGTCTCCCTATCCTTTTATCAAGCTGCCGAATCGCTGGTCTGAAGATAGCTTGGATGGATTCGTTGTTGGTCTTGGTTTCAGTGGCTGGCAGCTTCGTGGACCTACGAATCCTTTTGTCCGACCAGAACAGTTCCGCTTGCTTTTGCTTGGTTTCACCAAAGCGAACTTCGTATCCGATTGACAACCAGATGACGTCTTATGGCCTCTAGGTATTCCAAGCACACCTAAATAGTTATTAGTGCTCGTTGCTGTACCTCATTTATTTCGTGAAATAATTGTGGTAACTAAGGTCTGTCTTGTGTTGTCTCTTCCTTTGATTATACCCAACATCATGGGACATCGAAGTCCTTTATCTTTGTGGGATTATTCAATCTCCTGGCAATTTGCACCAAATCACCTACTACACCGAGTACTGCGGTCTGTGCAGAGTTGCCAACTGGAATTTTCTTAACCCCTAAAGACCGGTTGACGTGATAGATTGTCTTACGGTAGAAACCGGGTCACACCATATACCGTCACAGCGATTTAGCGCTATTTCGCGCCCTGTAGGGCTAGTTTTTCTTGTCGTTGGGCGAGAAAATACACTCACAATATCGATCCGCTACCCACTCAATCGATTCTGGGAAACCACGATGGCTGGGCGATTTTTAAGTAATTGCCCTTGTCCGAATTTGTGCTCTAACAATCATAAGACAATACCGTAGTGAATATATGTACGTGAGTGACACCATGATATTCCCACAAGGTTACAAATTATTATTTAGTGTATAGATCATGACACACAATATATAATGGGGTAATAATAAGAAAATAACACCACAAAACACACCCATACAGGCACAATTGATAGTAAATATACGTGTTTCCTACGGTACAAGTCGGTTTGTTTATCATTTTCTAAGTGACAGTTACACGATGATATATTCCTACAAGTGTTCATACTATTTTTAGTGTTGAAATCATGACATACGATATATAATAGTAGTAATACGAGTGAGTTGACAATGGAGTTACGCAGGAAACTGTACACTAAGCCGTGGTCGAGTCTATCCCGCGCGAACATACAGACATACTGCAGATTCGCACGCAGACATGGTCTACTTAAACTCGCCCTTAAACTCCACAACTATTCATCGTACAGCCCTCCCGATGGTACCATTGGAATGAGGAAGAGTTGTAGGTAAGGATGGAACAATTATGAAGTCAATACACTATATAGGTTAAGAGTGTGAGCGTTGTGAATATAGGGCAAATCGAGGAATTTTGACGCTAGCGGCAGGGTAGAAATGTCGAGGCAGGGACCCCCCACTCCCGGTCTGAAGGGGTTAAGGTGCTGATTGTTATTTATTTATTACTCTTTATTACTGCCACGACTCTGAAATAATTAAAACCACCAAGAAATGCACAACAAAAACACAGAAAAGCAGCTGTCAAAAGGGACTAAAGCCAAATTGTAGGAGCTATATTAGTCTATAAAATGCCGAATCTAGCTCGAAAATTTATAAATTGGCAACTCTGGGTCTGTAGAGCATGTAGCAGATGCCAGATACGTCATGGCGGCAATTACTAAAAGAAAATTGGATCAGACATTATGCTCGTCTTTGGCTGATATTTATGTATCAGAATAATAACATATTATAATAATCATTATTAGTATTACTATGCACAATAATAATAATTGGTGTAATCGTACGTTTGAGTGAACGATGCTATGACGTCATACCTTTGGAAAAGTGTGATTGGTCAATCGGAGGTGATGTCATGACGAGAGAAAGGCGCCTGATTGGTTGATAATTTAGATGATGCCGAAATTAACAACAGTTTTGGAATATGCTGCCTGGACACTGTTGTGGTTGCCCTAGATATAGCAGGTGCCTTCGACAGGGTGTGGCATGGAGGACTGTTGGAAAAACTCCAAGGTGACCTCCTTCACCTCCTGGGTAACTACCTTCAAGGACGGACTCTCCAGGTAGTTGTGAATGGGCAGGCATCTGAGTCCCTCCCAGTGGAGGCATCAGTCCCACAGGGCTCATTGCTGGGACCAGTCCTCTGGAACATATATGAGAGGGCTGCTTCATAGACGCGTTAGCCAACCAGAA
Organism: Petrolisthes manimaculis; assembly: GCA_034508575.1. Classification (NCBI taxonomy): domain Eukaryota; kingdom Metazoa; phylum Arthropoda; class Malacostraca; order Decapoda; family Porcellanidae; genus Petrolisthes; species Petrolisthes manimaculis. Next base: position 45,453 of record JAWZYT010004765.1, read on the forward strand.
GTCAGTTGGGATGACAGCTTGTCACAGAAAACAAACAAATTACTCATTTTCATTGCGTGAGTTCTGGCCAAGTGGGAGGTGAATATTGTGTGACTTTTCTTGAGTATAGAAGTGTTTATTTTGGCAGTTAATTATACTACAACTGATGAAGAACTCATGATTATGATAACTGAATGGAAAAATTAGAACACATTTTCAAGTGGTTACAATTCGTCCACATCACACCAGGATGCATATTCCGAAACTGTTGTTAATTTCGGCACCATCTAAAATATCAGCCAATCAGGCACCTTTCTCTCGTCATTACATCACCTTCGATTAACCAATCACACTTCGAAAGCTATGACGTCATAGCTTGCTTTTATTGTTATAAGACATTGCACTTTTTCACGGCAGAAGTGATCATTTATTTCTTCATACCTCATTAAAAACTTATTTGGTTCTTTGGTTACAAACAGAATAATGGTAGAGGATTAACATTATAGTAACAAATGTGTCAGTCCAATAAAAAATGAACTCAAAATTAAGTTGAAGTGAAAATAATGACTATGTGAAATATCAGCCTCTCACGACTCACGAGCTTCCCTTGTGTCATGACGTCATATTCCGATTAACTAATGACTCGCGCTTATGCTCGTCGTGAAAAAATAACTAATATAAAAACATTGCACTCCTTTACGATATCTGTCATTTCCATTATACGATATCCATTATACAGTTTCGAGCACTAAGGTATACAGCTTTAGTTGAAGCTTTGAACAGTCCAATTCACCAATGAAGTACTGTAATTCCAATGGATATCTTATTGTGCATTTATTTATGGTTTCTAGGTATTCCAAGCACACCTAAATAGTTATTAGTGCTCGTTACTGTACCTCATTAATTTCGTGAAATAATGGTGGTAACTAATGTCTATCTTGTGTTGTCTCTCTCTTTGATTATACCCAACATCATGGAACATCGAAGTCTCACATCTTTGTGGGATTATTCAATCTCCTGGCAAATTGGCAATTTGCACCAAGTCACCAATCACCAACTGCACCGAGTACTGCGGTCTGTGCAGAGTTGCCAACTGAAATTTTCTTAAGGTGCTGAATGTTATTTATTTATTACTCTTTATTTTGCCACGACTCTGAAATAATTAAAACCACCAAGAAATGCGCAACAAAAACACAGAAAAGCAGCTGTCAAATGGGACTAAAGCCAAATTGTAAGAGCTATATTGTTCTATAAATTACCGAATCTAGCTCCGAAAGTGATAAATTGGCAACTGGATCTGTGGCGCATGCAGCAGATGCCAGATACGTAAAAAAAAATGGATCAGACCTCCATGGATCAGACATTATGCTCGAGAGTGCACTTCTTTGGCTGATATTTATGTATAATAAAAATAATGTATTATAATATTAATTTTTAGTATTACGTTGCACAATAATAATAATTGGTGTAATCGTATACGTTGGAGTGAACGACGCGATGACGTCATACCTTTGGAAGAGTGTGATTGGTCAATCGGAAGTGATGTCATGACGAGAGAAAGGCGCCTGATTGGATGATAATTTAGATGGTGCCGAAATTAACAACAGTTTCGGAATATGCCACCAGGATACGTGTTGATTTAGTATCTAGTCTATAGGGTCATTTGTTTTCTAGCATAGCCTAGTTAGGAGGATTAAGAAACCTTAAATTTGCCGACTTCATGACAACCAGAGTATGTCGAGATTTCTGACCACCTTAATTCCTCTCATATATATATATATATATATATATATATATATATATATATATATATATATATATATATATATATATATATATATATATATATATATATATATATATATATATAATTTTCTTCTCTATTTATGTGAACTTGTGAAGGTTGTAGTTGTGGTAGTATTGAATGTGGTGGTGATGGTTCCCGGTTAGATGATTTTCCAAACTTACTATACCCTATGTAATGTTTGTTGTTGTGGTAGGACAATGGTGATAGTTGTAGTAGATCAATACCAGTGTCGGAACATACAAAATAAATAATTATGGTAAGAAAAAAGCTTCTATTTTTAACCTATGTGATTATTATATTTTATACAACCTGATTTTTAAAGTTACTCTAAGGTTAGTTTTAGTCTTAAAGGTTTGTAGAGCTTTATTTTACACACCAGAATATGCAAACAAAAGTCTTCTATCTCCACTGGTTAGAGTACAGCAGCATATCAAAGTAGGAAAATAATATGACAGTTACCCCCCCAAATAAAATACGAAGGCATACGCATGTGTTACACATGTTTATAATGCGTAGATACATGAGTATGAGTACCTCGATGTGTGCTTGCATGTTTGTGTATGTAAAACGAGTATATAAATGCACTGAAATAGACAAATAAGGCAACATACAAGTCAATTTTGCATACAACTGTGCATACCTGTGATACACTAACGCATGCATGCACAATGTATGGGAGTGTTTGAAAGTGTGTTATACTAATGTCCATTGCCTAATAAGAGCTATGGGAAGCAGAGAGTGGCTAGGGGAGGCAGGGAGAGAGAGTGTATGACAGCCCACGAGTGATTTCATTGGCTGCAGATAACACAATGTGGGTGTGGATGTACTTTGGCCACACCCACCTACACCATAAGGGAGGGAAGTCAGCCAATCACGATCAATTACAATAGTCCAGGGTTACAGTTTCCCTTTGGCACTACTGCTGTGGCTATATGTAGCACATGCAATTATTTATGGGCTGTTCATTTAAAAGGACCATCTGCTTCAAGGCCTAAAATCGTATCGTCCGTTTAAACGGACAATAGGACTTTAGGGGTTAAGGGGTGCTTTTGACCAAGACCCTTAGCCGTAACGTTAAACATGGCCGCCACAATTGCCGCTAAGGTGTTTTGTGCATGAAACCTCAGTGACTTAAGGGCAAAAATGGCGGGTAAAGTAGCTTAACGGCCGCTAAGGTCTTACGTGCATCTCCCCCAGGTGCTTCGGCTGAATTACTTACCGGCACCATGTGGATAGTCCCAGATGTTTCTTATATTATAGTTTGCACTACAAGTTTGTATGATTTCATTACTATCCTCGCCACAGAAATGTTTCAGGCTCATTTCTAAGCAGTAGATCGTTTTCCTACTCATGAAGTACAATACAAGTCAATATTATGATTTTGAAAGAAAGCCGAGGTTTTGGTCCTTTTCAGTAGCATACCAGGAAGATTTTATATTAAGAGTGACATTTACTTCTTTAAAATACCAATTACGACCCAGTTTGGGGGCTATATGGGTTATTGGGCTATATGGCTTTGAGGTAAAAGTCAGGAAAAGTATGAGGTGTAGGAAGATGGTAGAAAACTCACTAAGTAGGTCTGTCAAAATTAATAGTATTTTAAAATATGTTACTTAATAAAATCGTCATAGAAATGATAAATACAGGCTTTAAAATTAACATGATAAAGTTGGATATTTCTTCTTAGCACCATAAATGACAGCCTAAATCACTTGTACAAATGAAATGTTTCTCGTATCTAATGTTTAATATTTATTAAAAGATCTAGAAGACCATGTAGGAAGAGGGAGAATGTGACAGAAAGGAGGGACTGCCAGCACGAACAATGTCGTCAAAGTGGTTATAGTACAGTGTCTATTCGATTATGAATCTACACAATCCATTGGCAAATCAAGTGGCAAAATTCACTGGGAGTTGCTGACCAAGGCATCGTCTGGCAACATTCCCTGTAGTAAACATGTAGATTGCAGTGTTACAATGACTAATAAGAATGACTTTATGATCGTGGTTACAGTTGTTTCAAGTTTATGATAATTAAAGGACATTGGTTTTTCTAATATATATATATATATATATATATATATATATATATATATATATAATTTTTTTTTTTTTTTTTTCCATGTCTCCTGTGACTCTTGCAAGGCCCGACATTTTTACTTGAAAATTTAATGTTTTGAGTTTGTTACCATTGTGTAACGGAATTGACAATAACCACCTCATCCACAAATTATAATAATACATAGATACAATATTATTCGAATGTAAGCTTAAAAATTCTCACACTCTTGGCAAATTATTCTGCTATAGTCATGATCAAATGATCAATTTTCCCACCATAGCCGTCGACATTAGGCCAACTTTCCCGTAATAGTCGTCGTCCTTAGGGCAACTTTTCCGTCTAACCGGTCGACTTGACGTCATCGTAGCTTTGCTTGGCAGAGGTGAAGTAACTAACCAGTTGTTCCAGTAAAAAAATATTCGTACCCGCCATCCAACCTGTTTATACAATGTATATTAATAAAGTATTATTATTGACATTGTTATGACGTTGTCTAGTTACGTTGCATATAAATGCATTATTATTATTATTATTATCATTATTATTATTATGTTACTCTTTAATTATAATACATATAAATACAGTATCATGATCATTGTTATGTTAATGTTTATACCCTTAAAAGTACAGCCATGCACCAAAGTTAATAAAGTTCAAACAAATGTTGCTTCATCACGTCAAAAATGAATGTGAGGTTTACTCCATGTCAAGTATTTGAGAAGTCTACAGTTATCAGGGCCAGCCAAGCCTTCAGAAACAAGCGGGATATCATACTGTAGATACGATATTATACTCTATGTGCTGGAATAAACAAGAGTTATTTTTGTTTGTCTATATGACATAAAGGAGATCGCAGCAGTCTCACACCATATTATGTGTATAGGTCTTCAATTATATTATTAATTTTTATCATAATAATTGGGGGCAAGTAGCAAAAATTCCCGTGGTGCACCTGTTAATATTTGGAGATCAATTATTACACAACGCACAAAGATGTTCTTATACCAGTCATAAAAAGGAAGCAAATGACACTGCCCTAAATTGGATACGGTTTTGGTGCGACAACATATGATGATGATGATTATAATAACTGCAATAACAAAGTAGAACTACACTATTTTTTAGTCTGTCAAAATAATAAAACACATATAAGCAGACAGGATGTAGAGATTGAGAACTGTACCTTCCACATATCCCCCTTTCTGACTCTCCCTCTCAACAGTGAATGCTTCAAATGAAGCTCACAACGCATGGTTCGGGAATACTATCTTGGCTAGAGTTGACAACACTGTTGTGGCTACCGTCCGTTTACCTACCCTCTCTGCTCTCTCTGACTCTGACTTCCACTGAGGGGGTACAGAAACTTTGGTGGGTGGCTGTACATACTACAGGCAATACTAGCCTTAGTAATTCTATGTTGGAATTACACATTGTGTAAGAGTGAAACGTATAATAGTTTCCTCTTCTAAAGCTGTGATATATTTGGATTGATATCGAGGGCGTCTAGTTCCTCCCTTTTTCGTATAGTAAGGAAGTCTGTTTAACTGACATTGTTTGGAGGACTCTATAACCTTCGTATTTGACCGAAATAAATACGAGGGATACCGAATCCCCTAAACAATATTCTACAACAAAACAGATCCCAAATGAGTATCAAAGATGATAAATTGTTTTCTGAGAAAGATTGTTAAAGTCATCAAAGCCCTCCAAATAAAGAATAAACAATTACTTATAGTTAGTAGAAGGGTCGTAGCCATCAACATCCTTTGTGTTGACAATGGCATGGTACAGGTACGATGACTCCATAGACACGACACAAGTAGCCATCGTACCGGTACCACGCCAAGTCAACACCACGGATATCCTTACATACGATGGCGTGGTACCAGCAGCAATTTAACGATCTATATGGGCCATCAGTACCTACAAAAGGCTAAACAGTTGAAGAATTACGCTTGGGTTGTTGAGATAAAACTAACCATGGGACATTTTCCTCAAATTGTTTCATTGTCTATCAAAGCTCATTTTACCCACATGAGGTAGACCATGGGAACCTTTCCTTACCAAACGTAACCAAGCTGTTAGCAAGGGTAGTGCCGAGCCGGTATACAGTTCGTAAATCCATCTTACCGGTACCACGCCATCGTCAACACGACGAATATTTTTGCATGCGACCCTAACAGTGACACACCCACCAGCGAGGAGAATGAAGATAGGTCCGAGATAATCCTGGAGAGGGAGTGATCGACTGGTTTGTCTGAATTCTGAGATGAGAGGGCGTAAGCATACAGTGGCGTTGGCCTGGTCCCGATATAACCAGTGGTCCAGCAGCCCACTGTCCACCAATTTCTGTATACTAGAAAGAGAGATTAATGGAATGCAATTGAAAATGACAGAAGACCGCTCTACACCTGGAAACAAAAACTGACAAACTGAGAAGTGGGTCAACGATCACGATGGAAAAATCCGGAATGGAATGCACGAGAGAAAGAAAATGATGGAGAGAATTGAGTTGATGATGAAAGAATATTGAGGATGAGGGATTAGGGGTTTTAAATACGGGAGATGTGACACATTTTAATAGCCCAACTGGGACTTTTACCACCATTGACATTTCCCTTTGCTCACCCAGTGCTCTGTTAGATTTTACTTGTAGAGTGTTGCCTGATTTATATGGTAGTGACCATTTTCCTATACTTTTAGAAGGTAACAAGTATGAACCTCAGTCTCGTCTTCCTAGGTGGAAATTAGAGAAGGCTGACTGGCAGTTTTTTAGAGAGCTAACTTCTTCGGTCTCTTCAGTAGCCGATTTTGGTAGCTCTGATGAGGCTGTAACATATTTCACTGATGTACTCCACTCTGCCGCTCTCAACTCTATCCCTAAAACTTCTGGCTACTTTCCCAAACGTCCTGTCCCTTGGTGGTCACCAGTCTGCACCACTGCTGTGCGGGAGAAGCGCTCTGCTTACTCTCACCTTCGTCGCAATCGTGGGGACCCAACTCTTTTAGAGGACTTCCAACGGGCAAGGGCCCGGGCTAGACGAGTTTTAAAAGAGGCACGACGTGCATCTTGGAAGGCCTATGTGTCTTCAATTAATAGTAAAACTCCACTCAACCAAGTGTTCAAGAGAGTCCGTAAGATGGCGGGGAAGTTTTCTCCTAGTTCTCCACCTGTACTTAAGGTCAATGGAGTTCAGATTATGGATAGTTTGACAGTGGCCAATACCATGGCGGAGGCTTTTGCTAGAGTCTCCAGCCGTGACTCTCGACCTCTGGCTGTGAGGCATGAGTTAAGAGCCAAGGAGCAAACTGTCCTGGATTTCTCAGGGAACGAGAATGAAAGTTATAACCATATATTCACCCTGAGAGACCTGCATTCTGTTCTCTCTCTCTGTGGGGACACTTCTCCTGGGCCAGACAACATCCCATATGTAATGTTGGGAAACTTGGGTGAGGAGGCAATCTCATTTCTCTTAGCTTTATATAACAGAATCTGTGTGGAGGGTGTCTTCCCTTCTGGGTGGAGGGTTGCTACCATCCTTCCTTTCCCCAAGCCAGGCAAAGACTCTAGTGTTGCCCTCAATTACCGACCAATTGCTTTGACCTCGTGTTTATGTAAACTATTTGAGAAGATGGTGAATGTCAGACTGGTATACTTCTTGGAACGGGGTGATTTTCTGTCTCCGTCCCAGTCGGGTTTTCGTAAATATCGTTCCACTACAGATGCTCTGGTCAGGTTGGAAGCTGTTGCATGTGAGGCCTTTGCACGACATCAACACCTTGTCTGTGTATTCTTTGATTTAGAGAAAGCATATGACACTACATGGCAATATGGCATCCTGCAGCAGCTCCATGTATATGGCCTGCGAGGTCGCCTTCTACGCTTTCTTAAAGAGTTTCTTAGTGGTCACAGTTTTTCTGTAAGGGTTGGTACAGCTCTCTCAGCATCTGTTGCACAGGAGGAGGGCGTCCCTCAGGGAAGTGTCCTCAGTGTCACATTGTTTGCAGTAGCAATTAATGCCATTGCCTCATCCCTTCCGGACGATATAGCCAACTCGATATACATTGATGACCTAGCAGTCTGGTTTGCTGCCTCCCGTATGTCAGTGGCGGAGCGACGCATGCAGCTTGCCCTTGACAGACGGTCACGTTGGTCTGGTTCTCATGGGTTTCGATTTTCTCCTGCCAAGACGGCTGCTATGCACTTCTGCCGCTTCCGAGGTGTCCACCCTGATCCGGACTTATTCATGTATGGTCATCGGATACGCTGTGAAGAGGAGACTCGCTTTTTGGGTCTCCTTTTCGACAAACGTTTGACTTGGGTTCCCCTCTTACGTACACTTAAGGTCTCTTGCCTCAAGGCTCTTAATCTGTTGAGGGTTCTGAGCCATACTACCTGGGGGGCTGATCGGGCCACCCTCCTTCGCCTATACCGTGTTTTTATTAGGTCAAAACTTGATTATGGGTGTGAGGTGTACTCCTCTGCCACAGATGTCCGTCTCAGAGTTTTAGACCCTGTTCATAATGCTGGGATACGTCTGGCAACTGGAGCGTTCAGGTCATAACCAATCCCCAGTCTCCTGGTGGATGCTAACAAACCACCTCTAGATCTCCGTCGCCAGTCCTCAATGGTTCGTTGTTGGCAGCGATTACATCGACTTCCCGACTCCCTTCCTTGCTTGGCGGTGTCATCTGATATCATGTCTAATTATTACCTTTCACATTCCCGTACACCTTAGCCCTTTGGCTTCCTGGTCAGGAAGGCTATGGAGGAGATGGGAATTGAAGATTTCCAGATTCGTCCTGTGAGCGTCCCCAGGGTGGCTCCATGGCTTCTTCCAGAAGTTTTTCCCTGCACGTGTTTTACAGACAAAAAAGAATCTCTTCCTCCTCCAGTGGCTCGTTCCCTGTTTTTAGAACATGCCTTCACTCACAGGGAGTCCCTCCCTGTGTACACAGATGGGTCAAAGTCTGATGCTGGAGTTGGTTTTGGAGTTGTCTTTCCTGACTTTTGCTGTGGTGGTAGACTTCCTTCTGTCATGTCGATTTTCACTGCTGAGCTCTCGGCCATTTTATATGCCATACAAGTGATTTTTACTCTCCCTCAGCCTTCTTTTACTATTTATAGTGATTCCTGTAGTGCTTTGCAGGCCTTGTGCAATTTTAACTCTCCCCATCCCCTGGTGTTGGCCATCCTTGAGTGGCTTGTCCTCCTGGGTCGTCGTGGCCGCAAAGTCACTTTCTGTTGGGTCCCGGTCCATGTGGGTGTCGATGGTAATGAGCGAGCTGATGCCCTGGCCAAGGCTGTGGTCTCCAATTCTCGGCCTCCTGCCGGGCATCATCCTGTCCCTGCAGTGGACCTTCGACCCTATATAGATGCTGCCGTTCGTTCCTGCTGGCAGGACAGATGGGACGCAGTAGGGGCTAACAAGCTCCGTGACATCCGCCAACGCCTTGGTTTGTGGAGCTACAGCGGCCTGTCCCGCCGGTGGGAGACGGCTCTTGTCCGTCTCTGCATTGGGCACACATTATTGACTCATGGCTTTTTAATGGACAGGATTAACCCTCCCTACTGTGATGATTGTCTGGTCCCTTTGACAGTGAGGCATATTATTGTGGAGTGTCCCAGTTTTGGGGACCTGCGTCGTAGGCACCTATCCGAGTACCGGGTGGGTGATGGTTCTTACAGTCTCTCCCGGGTGCTTGTAGTGTGGGAGGGAACATCCTCTCCTATGTGGAGGAGGCTGGCCTCCTCCATAAATTGTGATTTTATTATACTTATGGTTTTTAGATAGTTTGATATTATTTAGTCTTGATTCTTTTTTATATATTAGTTAAGTTGACACGTTCTTTTAGTAATGGTGTGTGTTTTGTTTTTTATTCAATTATAATAACCAAAGAATGTGCTCAGAACTACTCACATACGATCAGTGCCTGCGAGATACGATGAGTTGATCCTAAATGCCATGCTCATCTGACTGAAGTAAATTATTTCACTTGCAATGTAGAGGTGACACTGGCCCGTGGTGCTGGGAGAGACAGAAAAGGTCAAAGTTAAGTATAAGTTAGGTTGGATTAGGTCGGGTTGTGTTATGTTAAATTCGGTGAGGTTCAGCTTGGTTAGATTAGGTTAAATTAGATTAGGTTGGGGTGAGGATATGCTGGATTTGGTTAGGTCAAATTGGGTTAGGAGTTAAGGGGAGTAATCGATTGACGGTTAATTACAGTGCTACTGATTCTTCCAAGCTATATCCCGAAACACATCCATAATTAGAGACATTGAAATGATTTGTTTCCTGGCAGAATTTCTAGGAATCAAAAGCCATCCACTTTCCCTAAAATATATTCCCCACTTGAATTAGTTTAAGTGTTGACGACGTGTTGGAAGCTACAATAAATCATCAGAACTCAGTCAGTAAACACAGTACCTCACTATTGGTATACAAAGGATAGTAGTAAAGGTGGCACCAGCGAAACACAGATTTCCCTCACTGTAAAATTTGCTTTGCAAAAAAATTGATTGAGCAAATTTACAAGGATAAATCACAGCTACGATTATAGGTCTGACATATACATCCAGCTCTGTATTTTATTTAATTATTAATTACGATAGTGCAATAAATATTTGTTACATTTTGACCCAAGAAGTATAAGTTGATGCAAGTTTCCTCAACTGTGTTTTACCTGAAATCCCAAGACATGACTTTCTTCTGAGAGGTTTTGTCACATATGGCAGCGTATTTTCTTTCCACGAGATCTTCTCTGGAAGCCCAACAACTGTAGAAAGTTCCATTCATTCTTCTCAGAGTCTCCTGGTATTCTGGCTTTGGGGAATCCTGTAATCGAGGTGTATGGTATTTAGTATAATAACTGAATTGATATAATAGTTAAGAGACAATATGAGTAGCTGCGCACGACAAGTTAACAAGCGCCAACCCCCCCCGAAATTGCGTTAATAATAGAAATAAACTAAACAATTCCTCTTCTACCTCCTGAACAACGCCTAGTCATTATCTGGTGTCTCCCGCTATGTCTAGGGGAATTTTAAATCAAAGGTGTCATTCTTTCTGAGGAGAATGATACCGGTAAAGAAAATTCCACCCGAGTAAAGTTACTTTAATTCGTAATATTTTGTGATTCTCTATTAGATAGCCATTGAGAACTGTGGTTATTATGTATAACTGTTCACAACACATTTACACAGTTCTATTTTTAAGTGTCAATGCATGCTTCCTCCCGTGAGGAGAGCTTGCAACACTCGCCAAGTTACTTAATCTCACTCCTTGTTTTTCCAACTCCTTAATGTTACAGTTAACAAGTACTCACAGTCACAAATATTACATAACTGATCACTTCTGAATCACTCTTCCTACATCCATCTTTCCCTCTGAGTTGGACTTAAGCTTGGTCAAACACAATGTGCCTTTGCATCACCAACAGATTTGGAGATGACTTACGACCTCTAACACTCATTTTATTTTACAAATGGACACAAATATGTTGGCTTTATTTAGACCGATAGTTCATTTAATTCTCAATATAGAATAATTAATGATGAAAATATATTTTTAAGGATTACTAGCGAACAAGAATGGCAATAGGACCCTTAATATTCATTGTTTACTTAGAAAGTAACTCAACAGTAATCACCAGGTCCCTCGTCAGCATATTAACCAAATCCAACTATGTAGGTGTCATAAGGGTCCTTTCAGCCAATCAGAACTCTTCCCGGGCCAGCCTCAGGTCTTTCAGCCAATCAGAACTCTTCCCGGGCCAGCCTCAGGTCTTTCAGCCAATCAGAATTCTTCCCGGGCCAGCCTCAGGTCTTTCAGCCAATCAGAACTCTTCCCGGGCCAGCCTCAGGTCTTTCAGCCAATGACATTTCGTGGTACAAACCAGAGTCCAGCTGACATTGTATCCAACACAAACAATAATCTCCATTATCGTTCTTACCATAACTTGATCAATATATCTTTTTCGGTCACAGATCCTGTATCTAAAAAGACATATTAGAATCTGAAACTAATTATGATATCTATATATACGAAAATATATATATATAAATACTCTAGGTAAAACGTAGCTGTGGCAGTTTAATGACTGATAACACTGTCTTGTCGAAAGTAAGTAGGCAAACAGCATTATGAGTAAAAAACTTCAGTTCTTGTTTAATTCGATATTATCTTTCAGATTTTAATATTTACGTACTGTACCTTTAGTTGACTTTTGGCCCGGAATTCCAGCTGAAGAAGAGATTGTTATGATTCCAGTGCTGCCAGATACAATGAAATGTCCCGATGTTAGAGTAATGTATAGGGTTCCGAAGGACTGACAAGTCGAAAAATTGGGATATTTTTCCTAGAGATCCATATTCCTTTTTATGAATTAAACCATTGAATATACGAGATTTTTAACATTCCCAAAACACTCAATAAGTAGCCACCTTAACGTATAAAGGGAATTATTTTTACTAGGATATTACCGTGACAACTATCCTATAATTATTATGTACACATTAGGGAATGTACTATATAATGAACAAGCAGGGTTATTTAATATTATGATATAATTCAATAACTATCAAACATATAAACTAAACCAAGCTTTTTTTGTACTCCTCTCTCCTTGTTATACTATACAAGATAATTAGTTGGCTTATAAATTTACTCTACTTAAGTGTCCTAAAGCAATGCAAGATTATATTTATCTAATACCAGGATCTAAATAGGCCTAAACTAACTTGCCAATTTTTAATAAAGAGACCACACAGAAATCTAACAAGTATTAAAAGGTCAATATGTTCAGTGTCAAAAGCATACATAACTCTAACGAAAAATATGATAAATGGATTTTAAATATTACGAGCTTGACTCAATCCTGTAAAGATACAAGTAGGTAAGAACACACACACACACACACACACACACGGTCATGGTCATCTATAATAATCACAAAACCCCTCACCTTATACAATCTTCATCTGAGCGGCACCTTTATTCAGCAATATAAAGTATCGGTATATTATGATATAGAAAATAATTATTCATGTTGGATTAGAGCAAACTGATTCCTCCAAAGTGTATTATTCCTGCATTAAGTTGTGTTGCCTGAGATACCTTGGAGGACTCAAGGTGCTCCAATGTACCAATTAGTCACGGTGGGAAATTATAAATAGAATATATTCGCTAATTTCGTTAATTAATTGCGTAATTAATGAAACTTTTATATCCAAATGTAGGGAAAATACAGGCAATTTAATCATATAATAATTAATTCAAAATAATTAATAATAAATAAATTATGAACTAAAACGTGAACTACATTCTCCACAAAATCATGACGTCATTATACGATAATCAAGGAGGGGTAGGGGAGTGGGGTGGGGGGGTATGGTGTTAAGGGTGGGTAGGGGCATGGGTGTGAGGGAGGGGGTATGGGTAGAGTGGATAAGGGGTAGGGGGGGAGGGGTAGTAAACTCAGTAACCCCATTTATGGACTGCCATTCAAACATTAATTTTGAGCCAACATTCTCTATATAGGTGATGCCAAGTATGGGGAATTTTCACTAGATATGGGGAATCAGAGGTACCAATGGGGATATTATAGACATTTCATCAAGCAGACCTGGCAACACTGCTCTCTCTCTCTCTCTCACTCTACATACTCCCCCCCCCTCCTTTACACTCAGTCTCCATCCTCTACTCCCACCTCCCTCCATTACCTCTCTCTCTCTCTCTCTCTCTCTCTGTAATGACGTCATAATAATATGGTTTGGAGGTATCAGTTTGCTCCAAAATTACGCTAGAGAGATCTCAGGTCCCTTGTAGTAACTTTGGAGTACATTAATTCCTACAAAATATGTCAGGAAACAGGATTAATTAATAAATATTATAATGGTATCAATCTACCCTGTTGCCTGGAATAGTTTGGAGGAATCAAGTTGCTCCAATATTGCTACTAAATCCATTTATTTCATGGCATAATTATTTAATATTAAACACATTTATTTCATGGGATAATTAATAATAAACTCATTTATTTCATGGGAAAATTAATAATAAACTCATTTATTTCATGGGATAATTAATTAATATTAAACCCATTTATTTCATGGGATAATTAATATGTATTTATATATTTATTTTTACTAAGGAAATTGAAACACGTTATTATTATTATTATTATTATTATTATTATTATTATTAATATTATAATTATTATTGGATAGCAAGCATGAAGGAAGGAGAGAGAGAGAGAGAGAGAGAGAGAGAGAGAGAGAGAGAGAGAGAGAATACGAAGGTGGGGAGAGAGTGAGAATACAAAGGTGGGAAGGAAGAAAAATTACAAAGGTAGTAAGAGAGAGAGAGAGAGAGAGAGAGAGAGAGAGAGAGAGAGAGAGAGAGAGAGAGAGAGAGAGAGAGAGAGAGAGAGAGAGAGAGAGAGAGAGAGAGAGAGAGAGAATAAGTTGATTCATAAAAGAAAACGGCAAAATATTAACACTCACTCATTTATTTTTCGATTATTTTTTATAAATTATTTAACGCCAGAATTATTTTATGATTTTTAAATTCTTCACACCGTAATTAATTATTGATAAAGATTAATTCCCTTTATTTCATGGGATAATTAATATTTACATAAATTTTATAATAAAGAAATTGAAACCCATTATTATTATTATCATCATCATTTTTATTATTATTATTATTATTATTATTATTATTATAATTATTATTATTATTATTATTATTATTATTATTGGACATATAGCAATTACGAAGAGAGAGAGAGAGAGAGAGAGAGAGAGAGAGAGAGAGAGAGAGAGAGAGAGAGAGAGAGAGAAAGTATGTGCGAGAGTGATATCGATGTGTGTGTGTGTAAGAGAGAGAGACTGTATGAAAGAGAGATTGCCTTTGTGAGAGACTGTGTGTGAGTGTGTGAGAAAGAGGGAGACTTTGAATTTGCATGAAAGAGACAGAGAGTAATGGGGAGACTTTGAATTTGTGTGTGTGTGAGAGAGAGAGAGAGAGAGAGAGAGAGAGAGAGACTGTGTGTATGTATGTGAGAGGAACTGTTTGTGTGTGAGAGAGATTAAGATAGAGAGAGGAACTGTGTGTGTAAGAGAGATTTTATTTGTGTGTGCACGAAGAAAGGAGAGAGAGAGAGAGAGAGCAGTGTTGCCATGTCTGCTTGATGAAATGTCTATAATATCCCCATTGGTACCTCTGATTCCCCATATCTAGTGAAAATTCCCCATACTTGGCATCACCTATATAGAGAATGTTGGCTCAAAATTAATGTTTGAATGGCAGTCCATAAATGGGGTTACTGAGTTTACTACCCCTCCCCCCCTACCCCTTATCCACTCTACCCATACCCCCTCCCTCACACCCATGCCCCTACCCACCCTTAACACCATACCCCCCCACCCCACTCCCCTACCCCTCCTTGATTATCGTATAATGACGTCATGATTTTGTGGAGAATGTAGTTCACGTTTTAGTTCATAATTTATTTATTATTAATTATTTTGAATTAATTATTATATGATTAAATTGCCTGTATTTTCCCTACATTTGGATATAAAAGTTTCATTAATTACGCAATTAATTAACGAAATTAGCGAATATATTCTATTTATAATTTCCCACCGTGACTAATTGGTACATTGGAGCACCTTGAGTCCTCCAAGGTATCTCAGGCAACACAACTTAATGCAGGAATAATACACTTTGGAGGAATCAGTTTGCTCTAATCCAACATGAATAATTATTTTCTATATCATAATATACCGATACTTTATATTGCTGAATAAAGGTGCCGCTCAGATGAAGATTGTATAAGGTGAGGGGTTTTGTGATTATTATAGATGACCATGACCGTGTGTGTGTGTGTGTGTGTGTGTGTTCTTACCTACTTGTATCTTTACAGGATTGAGTCAAGCTCGTAATATTTAAAATCCATTTATCATATTTTTCGTTAGAGTTATGTATGCTTTTGACACTGAACATATTGACCTTTTAATACTTGTTAGATTTCTGTGTGGTCTCTTTATTAAAAATTGGCAAGTTAGTTTAGGCCTATTTAGATCCTGGTATTAGATAAATATAATCTTGCATTGCTTTAGGACACTTAAGTAGAGTAAATTTATAAGCCAACTAATTATCTTGTATAGTATAACAAGGAGAGAGGAGTACAAAAAAAGCTTGGTTTAGTTTATATGTTTGATAGTTATTGAATTATATCATAATATTAAATAACCCTGCTTGTTCATTATATAGTACATTCCCTAATGTGTACATAATAATTATAGGATAGTTGTCACGGTAATATCCTAGTAAAAATAATTCCCTTTATACGTTAAGGTGGCTACTTATTGAGTGTTTTGGGAATGTTAAAAATCTCGTATATTCAATGGTTTAATTCATAAAAAGGAATATGGATCTCTAGGAAAAATATCCCAATTTTTCGACTTGTCAGTCCTTCGGAACCCTATACATTACTCTAACATCGGGACATTTCATTGTATCTGGCAGCACTGGAATCATAACAATCTCTTCTTCAGCTGGAATTCCGGGCCAAAAGTCAACTAAAGGTACAGTACGTAAATATTAAAATCTGAAAGATAATATCGAATTAAACAAGAACTGAAGTTTTTTACTCATAATGCTGTTTGCCTACTTACTTTCGACAAGACAGTGTTATCAGTCATTAAACTGCCACAGCTACGTTTTACCTAGAGTATTTATATATATATATTTTCGTATATATAGATATCATAATTAGTTTCAGATTCTAAAATGTCTTTTTAGATACAGGATCTGTGACCGAAAAAGATATATTGATCAAGTTATGGTAAGAACGATAATGGAGATTATTGTTTGTGTTGGATACAATGTCAGCTGGACTCTGGTTTGTACCACGAAATGTCATTGGCTGAAAGACCTGAGGCTGGCCCGGGAAGAGTTCTGATTGGCTGAAAGACCTGAGGCTGGCCCGGGAAGAGTTCTGATTGGCTGAAAGGACCCTTATGACACCTACATAGTTGGATTTGGTTAATATGCTGACGAGGGACCTGGTGATTACTGTTGAGTTACTTTCTAAGTAAACAATGAATATTAAGGGTCATATTGCCATTCTTGTTCGCTAGTAATCCTTAAAAATATATTTTCATCATTAATTATTCTATATTGAGAATTAAATGAACTATCGGTCTAAATAAAGCCAACATATTTGTGTCCGTTTGTAAAATAAAATGAGTGTTAGAGGTCGTAAGTCATCTCCAAATCTGTTGGTGATGCAAAGGCACATTGTGTTTGACCAAGCTTAAGTCCAACTCAGAGGGAAAGATGGATGTAGGAAGAGTGATTCAGAAGTGATCAGTTATGTAATATTTGTGACTGTGAGTACTTGTTAACTGTAACATTAAGGAGTTGGAAAAACAAGGAGTGAGATTAAGTAACTTGGCGAGTGTTGCAAGCTCTCCTCACGGGAGGAAGCATGCATTGACACTTAAAAATAGAACTGTGTAAATGTGTTGTGAACAGTTATAGGAAGAGAAGTAATAAAACTATGATCACTCCAAGAGAGATTGTGAGAGAAAGAGATTCCAAGAATATTGAGTGAATAACAAATATCAGGTTGTGTGTCATTAAAGAAAAGGGAATAGTCAACTTTTCGCTTCCCCAATCAGAGAAGAGGGAATGATCAGAGGTGAGGCGTGCCACTGCATCATCACACGATTTGGAGAGGAACTGTTTGCATGGTCGGATGTGGAATCTTTGCCATAGGATAAACGAGGAATTACAGCTAAGAATATCATTGATGAAAAGAACAATAAAAGTAAGTGATTGGACAGAGCTCTGAGGAACACCACTGTTGATAGTCTGATGGGAAGAACAGTGATTGTTAACAATAACAGTTATAAATAGGTCAAAAAGGAAAGCAATTATATATTTGATTGGTTTGTGAAAATTCCTTTATTTATTTACGATAATACAAATCTTGGATCAAAGTGTTCAATGTCAGATAGGTAGGGTGAAAAGTATGTTGTAAATGTGCATACATAATGTAGTATTGATATATTTGCTTAATGATTCAAGAAAGTAACCTTTGACACTGAAGAAAACATACATTACTATGAGTGAAAAAATGTGATATGGAATCAATGCACAATTATTGCTTACAGGTGGATTGTACTTAGGTGTAAAAAAACTTTACTTAACTAGATTATAGGTTTGAAACCATAGGAAAGGTGATCAGTATTGTCAGAACTGTATGTGGTAAGAAATAATTAAGTTATTTCGTCTTGCTAATATTGGGGTTAATAAAGTGTACTGAAGCCTTTTTTATTGATGCTGAAAACACATTTGTGGAGTTTATGCTAACTTTTCACAACAAACATGGCTTTTTGTGGAATCTGTAAACTGGTTTATACTCCAGTCATATTTAAATGATGAAAATTATACTCACATTGAAAAATGAAAAATGAACTAAAGGCATTCATTGATAATGTTGAACATCGTGTGTTGCAGAAAGAACAATTTATGTTATGCAATGTTGAGAAACCATATAGCTGAGACGATTATTTCAGCTCCCTTCAATACTATATTTCTTTTATGTAATTGTATAAAATGGCTAAATTATGAAGGTCTGCTGTATTTTCTTGGCCTCATTGAGATTTGTAATGTGAAATGTTACAAAGACCTGCTGTTGTACTGAGAATTGTTAACTTGTGTATGAGTAATAAAATACCGAGTAAGGTGTTCACAGCACAAACCAAATACCAAGTAAGGAAGTAAGGTGTTCACAACACAAGCCAAATACCAAGTAAGGTCTTCACAACACAAGCCAAATCATGACCATTAATTCGGAAAATTTCTGGGAAGATCTCATTTCAAATAACTAACTGGAAATTACTTCACGTTTCGCATTGCAAGTGACAAAAACTCTGCTGTGACAATGCAGTGTACTTTCACCCATTGTAATTATAACTCTAATAGAAGTGAACATTAAAAAATATGGAGACATAACATACTTTTTGGAAAGTAAAGTACTGCAATGTATGGGTTTATTTGTAAAAAGGAAAGAAAGGAAGGAACTCCGTTGGAAAAGCTGAGCTCCTGAAACATGATTGTATTAAAACAGCTCAGGGAAACAGAAGGTAATGGGGGAGGAGGTGAAATAAATAATCTAAACTGCTCAACACATCTTCAATCAGACAATATTATCTTGCAACTTTTCTGTTGTCGACGATAAATATATTCGATGTTTAAAACAGGTTAGAGTGTATTATTACCGTATTGTCAAATATTGTCAACACTGGCAACAGACTGAACAGAGAAGTTGTTTGATAACATGGACTGGCTAGTGATGTGTTGAGTTTCCTGCTGCTATTGTGGCTATTACCGTGAGCTCACATGGACTGGCTAGTGATGTGTTGAGTTTCCTGCTGCTATTGTGGCTATTACCGTGAGCTAACATGGACTGGCTAGTGATGTGTTGAGTTTCCTGCTGCTATTGTGGCTATTACCGTGAGATAACATGGACTGGCTAGTGATATGTTGAGTTTCCTCCTGCTATTGTGGCTATTACCGTGAGCATTATGAATACACCGACAGATTCTCCTCAGCCGCCTAATAGTTCACACCCTTCTGACACAGGACCGGGTAGGTTTTGGTGCAATATATATCCATCATGAGGTGAGGGTCAGCCAAATACTTCTTTATACGGATACAGAGCTCTAGATCGTCCTCAGGGTCGTTAACTCCCCACTCATCGATCTCCACAGGTCGTCCATCCAGCCAAGCCCGGCTCCTCGCCCCGACCCACACATCTATATTGTGCATAATATAAACGGTTCAGTCCGTGAGATTGGAAAGTCAGTTCAGGGGTTATTTTAAAGGCCTGGCTTGATATATTAATCATTATTTTTTCCCATATAGTCATTCATTAGTGGGTTATCTGATGTCGGCCAACTGGAGACCTGCAAATTCCTTGATCCAAACTTAGAGAGAGAGAGAGAGAGAGAGAGAGAGAGAGAGAGAGAGAGAGAGAGAGAGAGAGAGAGAAGAATACCAACTTGCCAGAGTAACTCAAAGTGCCCAAGTACTCCTGCAGACTCTTGAAGTTCCCTGCCACATACATGTCTCCTCCTTCCCCATTACAGAAGGTCCTCGCATTATCAAAGGTCATTGGCGTCGGTTCTAGGAAGACGCATCCCTCATTCACCAAGAGAGAGACATTTGCAGGAGTTGGTGCTGTTGGTTTGAAAGGTTTGAAAGGTTTATTTTTAAATTGAATGAACCCCAAGCGGGATATATGAGCACAATACAAAGTACAACTTTAAAAATACATGTATAGTAACATAATGACATTATTTATATGACAATATAGTGTGTTGGTGTTCCTCATTAGTTTCTTTTAAAGTGGTCAATAATAATAAAAGTAAACTTGGCTAGATTCAGAAGTATGTTATACTGCTCACTACTGAATAGTTGAGTCATCTTATACATATTTGGTCGTCTATAATAATAATGTTTTAATAACGAAGTTCTATCATTGAGAAAAAAAGGACATACAAATAAATAATGATATTCATCCCCTGTATCTCCCCGTAAACATAGTGTACATTTACGGTCATCCACATTTACATTGTTATAACGATCTATTACTATAGGTAGTTTGTGATTCCCTGTTTTAAATTTACATAAGCTATTTACATATTTCAATGGTAACTTCAATAAATATGTTTGTAGCTGTTTAGTAGTTGTCATACATCTGTAATTTAAACATGAAGAGTCATTATTTATTTCTTCCATCCATTTTTGATGACAAATGTCACTCGATCGTAATTTATATGCTTATTTTAACCAGGTGTCATTTACATTTGTAGCATCAGTAAGTAAATAACTCATTTCACTGCCATCTAATAGCTGTTTAACTTTACTCAACCATGGGGATTTAAACATGTCTAGGTCATACAGTACTGTTAACATTTTATATAAAATTTTAGATATTTTGGAACTTTCACATATTATGTGTACATATTACGTCGTGTACATTATTGTGTTTATTATAACGAATTGGGATGGATCTTGTGATAAACTTCTGTATGTTCTTTATATAAGAATAACAGCATACTAAAATTAGTAGTAGTACTGTAGTTGTAGTAATAGTAATAATAATAGTAAAAGTAACAGTTGTAGTATTTAAAATTATTGTTATTACAATTATTTTTCATTATTATTATCATATATTATTATTGTTATTATCATTCATTATATACTCTTATTATTATATGTTATTATTCATTATTGTTATTATTCATTATTATTATTATATTATTATTTTTGCTCATTATCATTAATTTTCATTATCATTATTTTCCATTATCATTATTATTATTATTTCTATTATTGTCGTCGTCGTCTCAATAATGATCTATTCTAAGGTTCATAATTTTTTTGCTGATTTACTAGTAAATTTATTTAAACATAAGGAAATAATTAGGAGTAGGTTAACACCCTGTCCAACCTCCTTCCTTTTCAACGACTGCCTGAAATCTGTCTGGCATATTGATAATGTAACGTCTTACAAGGTCAGGGTGGTCTCTGAAAGTTGCTCACACTCGACGAGTGTGAGCAAAGAGTTCCTATTCCATTCGTTCATTACCGGGTTCCCATTCACTTACCATCGTCGCCGAGATATTTTCAATGGGATTACAATCTGCTCCCTTACTAGCTAGGCCACGGTAGTAATTAGAACTAAGGATGCTAAACAAACCATTCCTGCACGATTCGAGCTTGGTGGACGGGGCACTGGTCTTAAACGAAATAAAGAAGTAATATTTTGTCATCTTCCTTATCTCTCCTGCCCCCAATATTTCACCTCTGCTTCACTCCCTATCACTTGTTTCTCTCACAAGTCAAACTTTTATGCCATCTACTACGAAATCCAATATAGGCTATTTTCCTCTCTCTTCGCTCTCAGTCAGAAAGAAGGCAATGCTTTTTCCTAGTATATAATGAGACAGAATAACACAAAATCGCAGTTAAATGTATGCAGTTTATATATTACGCTCTCTCTCTCTCTCTCTCTCTCTCTCTCTCTCTCTCTCTCTCTCTCTCTCTCTCTCTCTCTCTCTTTATATATATATTAGGTTATACTTAACTTTCTCGATTTCAGAGGATTATAATAACAGATTTCAGCTTCATGTTACATTTCACATTTCGGTAAATATTCGTTTATTTTTATATTGTTATGGGAAAACTGATAATATACACTGTTCTATCACTGTGTGCAAGGCTTATATGATCAGAGTTTCATAAATCTGCTATATCACACAATATATTCAGCTATTTATTATACAGGTAATCGTTTAGCACATTAAGTATGCGAAATATGTTTTGGCAAAAAATTCACAACACTGAAAGTTTATTTTCACTTTTGCTTTTAAATGGATAATACTCATCAACAACGGGTAGAAAAGAACATAATATTCGAATCGTGCTTGCGAATTCCTGAAGCTCCAAACTTATCTGTGTTACCAGATGAAGAGAGAACTTCACCACCTCGTTGGTGGCTGGCATGTCTCCGTTTCATTTGCTCGAAACTGTACATTTTCCCTTCTGCTATACTGCTCCATCTGTTCCAATTGATGCGATTGTTGTTGGGTTTTTTTCTGAAGGTCATATAATATAGTATCATTTACTTGCTAACTCTGTATCCTTTATCTCGTCCTTCATGGTCTTCACAAACGACTCCATCGCACGGGTCACTACAACAGTCACAGCCTTCACGATAACAGGCTGCAGTGACCGTGACCGCATCACTTCAGCAACTAGGCCTGCCACATCCCCGTCAGCGTTCAAATCTCCTGCCCTGCTCCTTGTTTTCACTCGTTACCATTTCTGTCATCCCTCTCACCTGATTTAAAACATTCTTCCATGGCTCTGCTTATGTCCTCAGGTAGTCTACTATGAAAATCAGTAGGCTCTGTAGTCTCGCTCCCATCTTCCAGTCCAGCAGCAGTATTTTCATTCGACATTACAGTGAAGTGTTGTTGGTGGGTTGTCAGTCAGGGTGTAGTCTTGGTGTAGGGGTGAGAGAAAGCCGGGAGCCCAGGTTTGTTGACTCATAAAAACACCATTAAAATCACTTATCCTGCTTTAAGTTGAATTTTCACTTAATATCACAGTAGTGGATGGCTTCATACAACTATTTGCACAGTCTTGTCCTTGAATTAGTTGTATTAACAGCGATATACGAGGATATTGCTGCGGCTCCCTTAGACACGTCTGGCCACCAACTTTTAATTTGTCTAATGTTATGTTATGGCATTGTCACAGACATTTCAGCCCAGGGATGGTAAACCCATTCATACTCCTGTACCAATATTTTACAGATGATAGTGTGCTGTTTAGTACTGAGAATTTATATATGATGGTATGTGTTAACGTCAAGTATTATCCTCTTCATTGACATCAGCATTAACAACCAATCTAAAAGTTATTCTTCATGTAAACCCTTGTAATATTTTTGTTTACAATATATATTCAACTTCAAAGATATTTGAGATTTCACGATCCCAACATTAAATTCAGCCCCATTGAATAGTTGATTAAGAGGAAACAAAAATAAATAATAACTGTTTTCTACGTTACCTTAAAGTTGCCATAAAGAATATAAAAGTATGTTTAAAGTTACACACATAAAGCAAAATTCTCCTTGTTTTAAAGCACATACAAATACTGGATAATTGGATAATTATATTGGAATGTAAACCTACACAAAGTATGTCACTTAAGTAAAATATTATACTACTATAGTCTGTTCAAAACTTGTGTTCCGCTGGCCTCTTATGCTTAGATAGATAGAAATAGATAGATAAATATATAGACAGATAAGAGATAGATAGAAATAGAGACAGATAGAGATAGATAGAAATATATAGATATAAATAGATATAGATATACAGATATAGATAGAAACAGAGACAGATAGATAGAGGAAAATGGAATACAAGTTTTGAACAGAGTATAGTACCGATAAACGACGTTGTCCGGGTGAAGATCTTACATGTGGTTTTGTCAATAAATTTCCTCTAATTATTTTTATGTGAACTTATTAGGAGGGTAGAAGGAGTCCATTATCCGGTGTGGTTGCTGGTCCCCCAGAGAAACCATGCCAGCTTTACAACCACAAAAGTTATCCATGACACAACTAGAGCAGAAGGTGGCATTGTAACAGCCACGATTAAATAGCAGGACCTGAGTGGCGAATTGGGCTGCAGGGGTACTGGGATCGAACCCCCACCCCCACGCCATTGGTCATTGTAAAAAAAAAATTATTACATAAATATAAAATTGAAAAAAAAATTCAAAAGAAATTATAAAAAGAAAATATTGGTTCGAATTATATATATATATATATATATATATATATATATATATATATATATATATATATATATATATATATATATATATATATATATATATATATATATATATATATATATATATATATATATATATATATATATATATATATATATATATATAGTAACTTCAAATACACCATGAAGCAAATAGATGCAAACCAACCACTGGAGAAAGGAAACATGAACAGTGAGTACTTTCGTTTATTAAATCTTCAGACAGAATCAATACAAGGGTGGCAAGTCGGAGTTAATATACACACAGGGACAAATGGTGTGAGGGGAGGAGGGAGAGGGAGGGGGAGGAAGGCTAATCCAATCAGAAAGCCTCTGGCCAATGCTTTTTGATTGGATTAGCCTTCCTCCCCCCCACCCCCTCCTCTCCCTCCTCCCCTCACACCCTTTGTCCCTGTGTGTATAATATAAACTCCGACTTGCCACAGTTGTAATGAACTAAAGTATTCACTGTTCCTGTTTCCTTTCTCCAGTGGTTGGTTTGCATGTATATATATATATATATATATATATATATATATATATATATATATATATATATATATATATATATATATATATATATATATATATATATATATATATATATATATATATATATAATCAAAATCAAAAGAAATTATGTAAATATTGTCAATAGGAAGAAGAAAAAATATATGTTGACAAATAAATTGGTGACTAAAAGAAAGAATAGAATAACAAATATATACACAGAAATGTACCATAATGTTATGTCAAATTTATGTTATGTTACGTTACGAAATGTTCTATTATATGTTATGCTATGCTAGGTTATGTTATGTTAAGTTACGCTATGTTATGTTATGCTATGTTTGGTTAGGCTATGTCATGTTATGTTATGTTATGCTATGCAATGTTTGGTTAGGCTAGGCCACGTTATGTTACGTTATATTATGCTATGTTTGGTTATGTTAGGTCATGTTATGTTACGTTATGTTATCTTAACTTATCTCTTTCAAGTGTCGGTTTTATTATAATCATATTCGTGTTTTTTTTGTTTCAATATATAAAGGAAAAGTAGGTGTGGTCGTTCTGAGACGGGGTGTTGCAGCACTCACGTTAAAAGAGTTACTATTTAATTAAGAAGTGGTCTTGATAAATCATTTTCTTTGCAATGTATTGGTTCCTTATGACTGGCTGCATAATTTAAGCATATATATATATATATATATTAATTTTGCGTTGACTATTTGTTCACCATGTCACCAAAATGTAGCAAAAAGGCACCGGTATGGACATACATTACATGGATAAAGTTAACCCTGATTACATTCTTTGTTTGATTTTTTTTCTATGCCTCAACCTCGGGGCTGTAGGCTCTAAGTAGCCCGTGACACTTGCGAGGCCCCGAGATTATTGGGTATCGCACCACACGACACGGTGGAGCTTCGTGGTGTTGTTGGTACCGTAGCCTCTCTTCTGTCCCACTAGATGACGACACCTTATTTATACACGTCACTATCAGGGGAGAGCAGGTACACCGTCACTCACAGCATCTTGGAATATGGTCTGGCATCTTCTATGTTGTGAGTTGACAACGATGTAGGGGATATTTTCTTGACGTGTCGGCGTAGCCAGGATAATTGACGACAGAGCTGGACCCAGTTCACCTCTGAAAATCCCAGACGTTTTCTCGTGGATTCGAACCAGGGTCCTTCACAGCCGCAGTCCGTCTCTTTATCCACTCTGCCACCGTCTCCCCCAAATGCAATGACTCTTTAAAGTATGGTGGTGGAACATCCAACATGATAAAACACATATTAGAATATTATGATAGTACATAATCGATAATGTAAACTGTGACATAATGGATGTGATAGTATTATAGAATTAATCAAACATTCGCCAAGTGTCTAAGCTGTTTATCATTTACTCCAAAAAAAAAATATATATATCGAGATGTGACTGTATGACTATGAAGGCTTGCGCTGCCGGCCCAGACTCGGTAAACATATTACTACTGTACTCGGTAAACATATTACTACTGTACTCGGTAAACATATTACTACCGTACTCGTCTCACACACCACCGATTACCCGTATTCACTTGACTCCAGCTCGGTTCCTCCGCTCTTAATGATTACCGATTACCAGTATTCACTTGACCAGCTCGGTTCCTCCGCTCTTAATGATTACCGAGTCCAGGGAATGATTCTCGCTCGGACAAAGCTATAATGATTACCAAGTCAGTGCATAATGAATACTGGGTAATAGGTTCCAGAACCGGTTCTGGGGTTCCGCCAGTCAGAGTCATCGGAACCGTGAGTAGGCTACCGAAGAAATCGGTTCCAGCCCAGTCCTTGCAGGGGTTCGAATCCCCCCCAACAATCCCATTGATCATTTAAAAAAAAAAAATGTAGGCCGAGGACACTTCCCAGGTTTCAAGTATTAAAACCATGTATAAAATTTCACTCTAGGTAAACGATGCGGCCGTACATAGCGGTTAAACAGACAGACACACACACACACCAACAGACGGAGTGTTTTATATTTAGAGAGATATACTTCTCATACAGCCTTACATCTCCAAATAACATGTGTATTTAAACAGGAATTAAATAACATGTGTATCTATACAGGAATGAAATAGCATGTGTATTATACTTGATATCATTTGCCAGGAAGTCGATGAATTTTCACTTAATAAAACAAAGTAAGGGACAGAAGAGCAATACGTGGAGAAAGATAAAATAGGAGTGATTACAGAGAATAAAGGAGGTGTGAAAGATATACTGTAGTTGAAAAGAAATAGAAGAGAAGATGTGAAAGACTGAATAGTAAAGAAGTGAAGAAAGAAATGAGATTATAAAGGTATAAGAAAGGAGAAGTGAAAGTATTAGGAGAGATAAAATGACTTACCATTGAGTGTGACCATTTCACCAACCTGACACTGTAAACTGTTGCAGCTTACATTGTCCACAACTATGTCCCCGTCTTCATACTCAATTCCCCCATAGTGACATTCTATAATAAAGAACATATACATATGCATTACATTCTATATTTTCACATTATATAATATATATTGGAAATTATTAGAAATATTTATTATGATTAGTGAAATAAGTGTATAAATAGACTTGAAGAATTGCTTCTTCTATTTTTAGCAATCTAAAGCTAGAAATTGATGTATACTAGACTAGCTGATGTAATAGTCGTTTCTAAGTAAAAATATAATTGATAAACACAATTATTATCTTATAATGTATGATATCGTACCAGCGAAATTTTAATTGTTTTATTCACAGTACTTTAATCATTATCACTTTTGAAGCGCCTCGTAGTAAACCACAGTTTCCTTCTTGCCCTAATCTTTTGGAAGATTACATTCGGTTATAATTACATCCTGACGTAGCGGACGTAGAATTGTCTGTGAGAGAATACACGTGTTGTGAAGTGGTCAGGTGGAGTCCTACAACCTTTAATGACTGACACTGTCTATTGTTAATGGACAAGGCATTGTTTACAATACCTGGCAACTCAATCTTATCTAAATACACAAACATATGTATTAAAACTTCCTTATGTAGACCTCTTTGTGGAATCTCTGCAAGGTGGAATGATTTGGATTCTGTTGAAATTAATGAAAGTAGATGATACGGTATTACTGGCAACAATTAAAAGATCTAGAAATATTAGTGGTGAGTTCTGCAAAGGTATGTGAATGACTGTTTGAAGGTAAATGTGTGTAATAACAAAGTGATGATAGTGAAGAGGGAGGATTCGTCAGAGTACAGAGTGTAAGTGGATGGTGAGATTGTCGAGGTGGTTGAAGAGTTTAAATACCTACGAGTAATTATTAGACAAGAGTGTAAAGTGTGGGAAAGAAAAGGAAAACAGAGTAACTCAAGGGAGAAAGTCATTGTACTAACATTTATATCTAATGTATTAAGAAATGTCCTGCCTTCACTCTGATACTCACTGGGGAGAGGTGTGTGCCAAGTCCAGCACTCCTCAACAGGGCCACTGGCAGAGTCATCATGCCCAGCCATCACAATGAGATCATAGAATCTGCAGGTGCCGGTGTCTGTGCAGCAGAAGAGCTGATGTGTCTCCTGGTTTTGACTCCCAATTATAGCACTTACTAGATCATTTATAGCCGCTACCTCAGGGATTTCGTTGGATTGCAGTGTTGTCTGTGATACCTTAACATTGTACCAAGTCAAAACTGTTGCATCTGACACTTGTATCAGCATTAGCAGCACATGATACAGTAGAAGTCCCCACATCACCACCAGACGGCGAGGCAATAGGATATCACCACCAACAGCAGCACCAGGAGCACACATGACTATCCAGCCGAGAGTCAGACTCGAGAATGTCGAATGTCGTGACAAAACCACTTACACTCTTTTCAGTAATATCCATTATCTTGAAGAACGCTATGATTCAAGTGCAGACACAGGCACACGCGATTATGTTGTATCGAAATATCGATTCCATGAGTTCATTTGTCGCGCCTCTATCTTTCCTTAAAAAAAAAATCATTCACACGGTCGGTGGAGTAATCTTTCCTTGGCATATAAGAATTAATCTAAGGTGTGTTTGTGTATGCCTTCGTGTTTGTGTGTGGGGAGGGGTTTTTTGGGGGGAGGGTCATGTTTTCCCCTCTGGCTGGGTTCTAGCGGTCAAACTTCTCTGCCTTCATTGACAGATGCAAAATAGGAGGCCGCTTGGGTTGATAATTGCACGGCTGTATATTGACACATCTTGCGAGTGAGTATAAACAACCTCTATGAAAGATTTACATAGTTTGTAATTGGTAGAATGAATAACGAGGATTCATTATGAGGCAAGATAATATATATATATATATATATATATATATATATATATATATATATATATATATATATATATATATATATATATATATATATATATATATATAAATAAATGCGTAAATCCACAAGGAAGGAAAAATAAATACGGAGTCCCAAGCGCTTTCGTGTAATTCACATCTTCAGGGGAAAGAACAGAATGTGAAAGAATGGTTGCTGAGAGACACCTTATATACAGATACACTTACAACAAACTGGCAACCTGAAGTGTATCTGTATCTGTAAGTGTATCTGTATATAAGGTGTCTCTCAGCAACCATTCTTTTACATTCTGGTCTTTCCCCTGAAGATGTGAATTACACGAAAGCGCTTGGGACTCCGTGTTTATCTTTCCTTCCTTGTGGATTTACGCATATTCCTGGATCACGTGCCACCAAGTGATTTATTTGCATATATATATATATATATATATATATATATATATATATACTAGCTGGCTCCTGAGGAGGTCTGGCAGCCTGTAGCCGCCCTTCCACCGCCCGAAGCTATACGTAAGGAATTTATTTGTTTCTTGGCATAGACAGGAGGAATCAGAAGCCTCCAATTTCTGAACTTGGTCTTGGAAAATGCAGTTTCACATACAAGTTATCTATTGAATGTGTTTCCTCAGCGGAAACTGCCTTGACACGGTGGGGGTACTTGGGTGTTTCTGAGACCTGGCGAGCTAGGCTAGAAGGGGCTAAGCCCCTGCTGTGCCCCGATTTCGGTGAGAGAAGGCTTCCCCTGCTATCTAGTAAGGTCACCAGTGAGAGACCGAACTAAAAGATTCCCATGCAATAGGCTGCCAGTACGGTCCAATGGTGCTGCCCTGCCCTCCAAAGGGATTGATTGATTGATTGATTCATTGATGCAATCTGGCGGTGCAACAGCTAGGGTCATATACCGCCCAACATAAAAATTTTATCCTCAACTAATAAAATCATAAACTCCCGAAAGGGACAGGCATCATGACTAAATTATACACAAACTAAAAAAAACACCATTACTAAAAGAACGCGTCGACTTAACTAAAATATATAAAAAAAGAATCAAGAGTAAATAATATCCAACCATCTAAAAATCATAAATATAATAAAATAACAATTTATGGAGGAGGCCAGCCTCCTCCACAG
The DNA here is from genome assembly GCA_034508575.1 of Petrolisthes manimaculis. Taxonomy (NCBI): domain Eukaryota; kingdom Metazoa; phylum Arthropoda; class Malacostraca; order Decapoda; family Porcellanidae; genus Petrolisthes; species Petrolisthes manimaculis. The sequence continues at coordinate 75,730 of JAWZYT010004765.1, forward strand.
AGGAGAGGGTGTTCCCTCCCACACTACAAGCTTCCTCCCCGAGCACCCAAGAGAGACTGTAAGAACCGTCACCCACCTGCTACTCAGTGAGGTGCCTATGACGCAGGTCCCCAAGCCTGGGACACTCAACAATTGTCACAGTAGGGAGGGTAAGCTCTCTCCATTAAAAAGCCATGAGTCAATAATGTGTGGCCAATGTGGAGACAGACAAGAGCCGTCTCCCACCGGCGGGACTGGCCGCTGTACCTCCACAAACCAAGGTGTTGGCGGATGTCGCGGAGCTTGTTTGCCCCAACGGCGTTTCATCTGTCCTGCCAGCAGGAACGAATGGCAGCATCTATATATGGTCGAAGGTCCACTGCAGGGATAGGATGATGCCCGGCGGGAGCCGAGAATTGGAGACTGCAGCCTTAGCCAGGGAATCAGCCTGCTCATTGCCATCGACACCCACTTGGACCGGGACCCAACAGAAAGTAACTTTGCGGCCACGACGACCCAGGAGGACAAGCCACTCAAGAATGGCCAACGCCAGGGAATGGGGAGAGTTAAAATTGCACAAGGCCTGCAAGGCACTACAGGAATCACTAAAAATAGTAAAAGAAGGCTGAGGGAGAGTAAAAATCACTTGGATGGCATATAAAATGGCTGAGAGCTCAGCAGTGAAAATCGACATAATAGAAGGGAGCCTACTGCTGTGGCAAAAGTCAGGAAAGACAACTCCAAAGCCAACTCCAGCATCAGACTTTGACCCATTTGAGAGCACAGGGAGGTACTCCCTGTGAATGAAGACATGTTCTAAAAAGAGGGAACAAGCCGTTGGAGGAGGAAGAGATTCTTTTTTCTCAGTAAAACAGGTGCAGGGGAAAACTTCTTGAAAAAGCCATGGAGCCACCCTAGGGACCCGCACAACGAACCGTCATGGACTGGCGACGGAGATCAAGAGGTGGCTCATTAGTGTCCACCAGTAGACTGGGGATTGGTGATGACCTGAACGCTCCGGTCGCCAGACGTACCCCAGCATGATGAACAGGGTCTAAAATTCTGAGACGGGCATCTGTGGCAGAGGAGCATACCTCACACTCATAGTCAAGTTTTGACCTAAGAAGAACATGGTATAGGCGAAGGAGGGTGGCCCGATCAGACCCCCAGGTTGTATGGCTCAGGACTCTCAACAGATTAAGAGCCTTGAGGCAAGAAATCATAAGTGTACGTAAGTGGGGAACCCAAGTCAAACGTTTGTCAAAAAGGAGACCCAAGAAGCGAGTCTCCTCGATACAGCATATCCGATGACGATACATGGAATATCTCGACGAACTAGGAAGGCAGAGCGACCATGGTGACCCTGCCCTTCAAATGAATTGGAATAAAATGCAGAGTATGCTGGAGGACTGGCAGGAATGTAGTCCCCAAGCATTGTCTCTTGAGGTGGAAATTAGAGAAGGCTGACTGGCAGTTTTTTAGAGAGCTAACTACTTCCGTCTCTTCAATAGCCGATTTTAGTGGCTCTGACGAGGCTGTAATATATTTCACTGATATGATCGACTCTGCCGCTCTCAACTCTATCCCTAAAAGTTCTGGCTACTTACCCAAACGTCCTGTCCCTTGGTGGTCACCAGTCTGCACCACTGCTGTGCGGGAGAAGCGCGCTGCGCCTTCGTCGCAGTGGGGACACAACTCTTTTAGAGGACTTCTGACGGGCAAGGGCTCGGGCTAGACGAACTTTAAAAGAGGCACGACATGTATCTTGGAAGGCCTATGTATCTTCAATTAATAGTAAAACTCCACTCACCCAAGTGATCAAGAGAGTCCGTAAAATAGAGGGGAAGTTTTCTCCTAGTTCTCCACCTGTACTTAAGGTCAACAGAGTTAAGATTATGGATAGTTTGACAGTGGCCAATACCATGGCGGAGGCTTTTGCTAGAGTCTCCAGCCGTGACTTTCGACCTCTGGCTGTGAAGCATGAGATAAGAGCCAAGGAGCGCACTGCCCTGGATTTTTCAAGGAACGAGAATGAAAGTTATAATTCACCCTGATAGATCTGCATTCTGCTCTTTCTCTCTGTGGGGACACTTCTCCTGGGCCAGACAACATACCATATGCAATGTTTCTCATTTCATTTAGCTTTATATAACAAAATCTATGTGGAGGGTGTCTTCCCTTCAGGGTGGAAGGTTGTTACCCTCCTTACTTTCCCCAAGCTGGGCAATTACCTCAATTACCGACCAATTGCTTTGACCTCCTGTCTCTGTAAACTATTTGAGAAGATGGTGAATGTCAGACTGGTATACTTCTTGGAACGGGGTGATTTTCTGTGTCCGTCCCAGTCTGACTTTCGTAAACATCGTTCCAATACAGACGCTCTGGTCAGGTTGGAAGCTGCTGCATGTGAAGCCTTTGCACGACATTAACACCTTATCTGTGTATTCTTTCATTTAGAGAAAGAGTATGATACTACATGGCAATATGGCATCTTGCAGCAGCTCCATGTATATGGCCTGCGAGGTCGCCTTCCATGCTTTCTTAAATAGTTTCTCAGTGGTTGCCGTTTTTCTGTAAGGGTTGGTACAGCTCTTTCAGCATCTGTTGCACAGGAGGAAGGCGTCCCCCAGGGAAGCGTCCTCAGTGTCACATTGTTTGCATTAGCAATTAATGCCATTGCCTCATCCCTTTCAGATGGTATAGCCAACTCGATGTACACGTTGACGACCTAGCAGTCTGGTTTGCTGCCTCCCATATGTCAGTGGCAGAGCGGCGCATGCAGCTTGGTTTGACAGGGTGTCAAGTTGGACGGGTTTCGATTTTCTCCTGCCAATACGGTTGCTATGCACATCTGCCGGATCCGAGGTGTCCACCCTGAAACGGACTTATTCATGTATCGTCATCGGATACGCTGTATCGAGGAGACTCGCTTCTTGGGTCTCCTTTATGACAAACGTTTGAATTGGGTTCCCCACTTACGTACACTTATGATTTCTTGCCTCAAGGCTCTTAATCTGTTGAGAGTCCTGAGCCATACAACCTGGGGGTCTGATCGGGCCACCCTCCTTCGCCTATACCATGTTCTTCTTAGGTCAAAACTTGACTATGAGTGTGAGGTATGCTCCTCTGCCACAGATGCCCGTCTCAGAATTTTAGACCCTGTTCATCATGCTGGGGTACGTCTGGCGACCGGAGCGTTCAGGTCATCACCAATCCCGAGTCTACTGGTGGACACTAATGAGCCACCTCTTGATCTCCGTCGCCAGCCCATGACGGTTCGTTGTGCGGGTCCCCAGGGTGGCTCCATGGCTTTTTCAAGAAGTTTTCCCTTGTACCTGTTTTACAGAGAAAAGGGAATCTCTTCCTCCTCCATCGGCTTGTTCCCTCTTTTTAGAACATGTCTTCACTCACAGGGAGTCCCTCCCCATTAAGTATCCCACACAGCCAGAGAATATTTTACCTCAAATGCTGCTTTGGCAGCAGCATTTGTATTGAAAGTAATATAGCACCGATTAGGCTTACAATCACTGTCATAAGTGATGCGGATACGTAGAACTACTCCAAACCACTTAAAAATGGAGTGGATAGCTCCATAAGAAAGGGATGCAAGTACATTTGTTAACATTGATGTGTCATTACCGACCGCTAACAGGTTTCGTTGACACAACATCCGATCTGCTAGGTCTACTCCTTTTTGCAAACTTCTGCATATCACAACGACCATAGAGTGACGTCTGGAGGGCCTGGTCGACCACCGCTCGTGGAAGAGATTTGGGCTTGTCTTTGGGCTTATGATATTTATCGTTTTTAGATGGTTTGATGTTTTTATACTTTAAATTCTTGTTTTAGTTATGTCGATGGGTTTTCTTTTAGTAATAATGCTTTTTTTAGTTTGTGTCTTTTAGTCTTCCTACCAATCCCTTTCGGTTGTTCATGTTTTATTAATTATATGGATGACAATTTTATGTTCGGCTGTATACGACCCTAGCTGTTGCGCCACCAGATGCCTAGTTGCATAAGAAAATCAATTAATCAATCAATCAATCGTTCCTTTAGTCAGCCCTTGTATTCTACCAACCATCTACAAATCTGAATTTTATAAATGAGCTCTCTCTGTCTTTTCAAATGCCAACTCTACCTCAGTCTATAACTGGTAAAATTTTATTTACATCATAATAACTCATAATGTTACAATACAAAATCTATACATAACTTTACAGTAAAGTATTACTAAAATAGTAAATTATTCATCAAGTTATTAAAAGGCCAGTGTTGACTACTGTAATGTAGTATTTTTATGTAGGTCTTTTGTAAATTCTACGTTTCAATGAAAAACCAATCTGGAATAATAATAATAACTCCTAGGCCGTCTCCACACTAGAATTATTATTTAAACCAATGCATCAACAGAAAACTAATTAATTCAAGGAACATAGTCTTAATATTGTGTACTAATAATCTATATATATATAAACCACTCCGTCTGTCTGTGTGTCTGTGTGTTTAACCACTATGCACGGCTGCATCGTTTGACCTAGAGTAAAACGTATTACATCATTCTGATCGGTGAAGCTTGGGAAGTGTCCTCGGCCTACGAAAAAAATGTTTTTAAATGACCATTAGGGGGGATTGGGGGAGGTCGAACCCCTGCAATAGGGTTGGACAGGAACCGTTTCTTTGGTACTCACGGTTCTGAGTACTCTGACTCGCGGAACCTCCAGAACCGTTTCTGGAACCTATTACCCTCTCCCAAACCCCCGCATTGCGCTCTCTCTCTCTCTCTCTCTCTCTCTCTCTCTCTCTCTCTCTCTCTCTCTCTCTCTCTCTCTCTCTCTCTCTCTCTCTCTCTCTCTCTCTCTCTCTCTCTCTCTCTCTCTCTTTTTTTTTCTTTTTTTTTTAACTTTCAGTCCAGCTATACATGGCTAGGCTAAGTACAGCCTACTGTACATTAGAGTCCGGTTTAAAGTACCACTTTTCCTCGTGGCACTATCTTAAAAGCCGCTTTTTGAATGTTTATACTTATCTCATGGGCGTTGGAAATGTTCCTCGCCACATGTGAGCAGCCACCTTCACTTGTTGGGTGGACAGGTCTTGCATGGTGGGAGCTGCTGCAGTGAAAACATTCCACATTCGTGAGGTTCTGGCAGTGAAGGTCCTCTGGTGCTGACTGGAGTGTGACCTCGGCACCCCGACCTGCTCTTGGCTGGAGGACACCGTTCTCGTGTCTCTCACAGCCTCACGCTGGAGGAGCCAAAATCCTGCCGGGTGTTGCACCTCTTGTACCTGTGCCTTGTGGAGGACCACCAGAGCAGCTACGTCACGGCGGTGCTCTAGTGTGTCCAGGGCAGATATGTCTTGTGAAGTAGGGGGGCAGCTGTTGTTCTCCATTAGTCGCTGCACTCTTCGCTCCACTTTGTCGAGTCTTTGCAGATGTGTTGTAACACTAGACATCCACGTCAGGGCCCCATACTCAAGGTGGGACCTTACTTGTGCCTTGTAGAGTGTCATAAGGCCACGTTTGTCCAGGAAACCTGCCACTCTACGTAAAAATTGAAAAACACGTTGCAAATCAAAGTAAGACAAACCGAAAGAGTTCTACAGTTATATTCGACAAAGGAAAGTACTTACGTCAACTATCAGACCACTTCTTGATGAAAATGGGGAATTTACGACAGATGAAGAGCGAATGTCTTTGTATCAGACTTTACTACAGAAAACCCGACCGATATACCAGCTGAAACAACAGTCCAAAACGAAAACACCGAGGTATTAAATAATATCAGCATAACAGAAAATGACGTAATCAAATGTATTGATAAATTAAATGTAAATAAGTCACCTGGGCCAGACACGATCTCCCCTCGCGTCTTAAAGGAAGCAAAAAGCGAAATAGTAAAACCTCTAGAGACTCTGCTCTTTAATCATTCTTTACATACTGGAACAATACCCGACGAATGGAAGCTCGCTAACGTAACACCAATATTAAAAAAAAAGGAGCAAATCTTTACCTAATAACTATCGCCCTATCAGCCTAACCTCAGTAGTATGCAAAAGGCTAGAGACAATCATACAAGATAAACTTACAAATCACTTAGAGGAAAATAACTTACTTAGAGACACTCAACACAGTTTTCGTAATAAACGCTCTTGCCTAACGAACCTATTTTAAACGACATTTTCAACGAATATGATAAGAGTAAAGCAGTAGACATAATTTATCTAGATTTCCAAAAAGCCTTTGACAAAGTTCCCCATAAACGCTTAATAACTGAATTAAAATCTCACAGAATCCAAGGCGATACCTTAATCCATTAATGACGAAAATTATGTAATGGCTAAAAATACACAATTTTTGCAAGAAAAGCTTATTAATACACCATTTTCAATAATATGTAAACAAATTGCAAAAATTATTTGTATAAGTAGTGTTTTTAGCGTGGTAGGTTTTCCTGCCACCAGGCAGTTACGATAACAAAGGTATTAGAATTTTATAATAACATTCCAAAAATGATTATAACTTTGTGCTGCACTCACGGAAGGATATGCAGAATTATACCTCCTTTACCACTTGATATTATGATAACACTTTGTTTATTCAGAGTTCATGTAAATGATATGCATATTGCATTTGTGCAAACCTAATTCTTCAATGGTAAAAATGAACAAATATTATTTTATTTTTATTCTCTGATATGAAACACAAGACACTAATTCTGAGTGTTTATTTCACTTTTGTAAATATAAGTAATTCATTCGATTTCTATTTGTTAAAAGTATGGAAGTTTTCCATACATTCAGGATGCACAGGCACTTCACACATCTTACACATACTGTTCTTCGCGAACACTGACGACACCGTGAGTTTGGCTGGTCCCCTTTCATGGTCCAGTGTTGTTTACCGTTGTACCTCACAGTGTCCTTTGCTAATCCAGCAGGGAATTTCTTAGGTCCGGGTGTTACTCGGCTTGTACCAAACCCCTTCATAATGGCAATGGCAAAATGACGAATGAAGTCAAGCAGGCTGATGTTATTTCCTAACTTCCTGTACAGTTGCCATGCATTTGTAACTTGTGCATTTACACTCCAAGCAATTATTGGCCACCACCATTTCTTCGAACGAATCCCAATCCTGTAGGCTGACACTTGCTGGTCAAAGATGTCAACTCCACCCATATTTTGGTTATATACCTTGACAGAATACGGCATATCAATTTCTACATGTTTTTTTCTCTCTATTGCACCACCGCTTGGTTTTGTTTACTGGGGTTTTCCTTTCCTTATTTGACCCAACAGCAACAACCTTGTTATCTTTCCACTTGACAACAGATATACAACCAGTAAATGCTTCTTCCATGTACCCACGGGTTTTCTTCTCCATTACTTTCTTTGCCATGACAGGAGCACCACTCAGACGATCTTCTCGCAATGTTCCTGTTGCACCTATGCCCTGATCACCCAGTTTTTCTAGCAAAGGCACTGACGTAAAAAGGTTATCAAACACCACATGTTGACCTGCCTCTAAATTGATTTTTTTTACCATTTCCATCACTTCATTTGGGCCTTGTCCAAGTCCAGTGTCAGATATATTAGTATATAAGCCACAGTAAGGTTCAGCATGAAGGAGAAAGCCATCAGCAGTACATGCAGCCCACACATTAAAACCAAATCGTATTGGTTTTCCCTTTATAAATTGCTTAGAACTATGCCTGCCATAGTAGGGAATCATGACTTCATCTATGCTGTAGAATTCTTGACTGTACTTGGGTTTGTTGACTTGATTCAGGTGCTGGATAAGAGGACGTACCTGAATAGAAGGAAATGTTACTTTACTGAATGTTTTTCTTATTTCATTTATATTTCATTTTTACTTTGACTGACTAAATGTCTCACTTACATTACAGTATACATAATATTCATAATTTGTGGCTGAAAAATTATAAAGACGTCTCACAAAAACCCTTTCTTTACCTTGTAAAATTTGTCGTCGGTCATTTTCATGTTGTCAGCAAAGTGCAGACAGCACATTATTTGTTCAAATGCATCCCTTCTGATACTCTCAGAAATCAGTTGGTTGAAGACATCAGGGGACTCACTCCAATACAGCCGTCGAGAAGGAAGCTTGTTGTAACCAGATATTACGAGAATTGTTATAAATACTTTCAACTTCTCTGGTGTAACATGATCACTTGGTAGTGATTTCTGTGATGCATATAGTTTGCTTTGTTCACAAAGTTCTTCAATCCACTCATCTGTCCAAAATAATTTGGTGCAGTCTTCTTTGAGTTTAGTGAGTTCGTTATTTTGATGCTGCACATAATCTGGCACAGTATTCATGACACTGTGAAAAACAGAGAGAGTGATGGAGATATAATTACTCAGATTTGTAAGAATAAACATTTTGCATTCATAATTATCAGTCTGGACTAATGTTTATTTCTTATGAGTAACTTACCGTATTTTATTTTGGTGCCATTCATATTTTCTTGTACGTTTTTTACGTTTCTTAGGAGGCTCTGCAGATGTTGAGGGAGATTCTAGATCGTGATTTGTGTCCTCATTTTCCTCTAATGGCTCTTCATTAGCAATTGAATTTACTTCAGCTGAGAGAATTCTTAGAGAAAGGTGATCCGGATTACATGTCACTTCGTCATCAGATGCATCAGAATCACAATCTGTGTTGGCATCAGGTTCTTCATGTGGTGGATTGATAGCAACTGTCACAGTTTCTTGATCAATGTTATCCAACAAATCATGAATTTCATTTAGTGTCAGTCTGAAAAAAGTTGATATTGTACAAACGAATATTTATAGTATTTTCAATTAAACACATAATTATGCATCATATGGCCACTAAAATCACGGTAATAAGGATTTTACTATATAAGGATCAAGATAAATACTCATACTACAGAATGGCTGGGGGAAATCTTTATCACAATTAAAAAACTTCCATTCTCTCAGCAGGAAAAACTCCGGAGTGATAAAAATGAACATAGGAATGCCTAATGGCAGGAAATCCTGCCACCTAATTATAATTTACATATAACACAGGTAAAAGTTTAGTTATTTCTTTTTTGATGTATACATTATATAAGGAGACTCTCGTAGATGGGGTGGCTACTATCATTATCCCAATGTGGCTTACATACTTGGTTATACACACCTGTCTTTGTGATGATGTCGAGACATGCTGGCTGACACCCTCACACACCAGTGTTTGAAAGTCAACTGACAACCCTTGCTAAATCACAGAGACATCTGGCTTGGGGAATAACAAGAAAGAACCTGTGGGAATTTCAGTGTTGATATGAACAGAACAGCACTGATTTCAACATGTCCAGACCTGTCTAAATGAAGTGGCAGGAATTCCTGCCAATCGGCTTTAATGGGTTAAGATGGATAGAGAACTGACTAAGAAACCGAAAACAACACGTGGTAATAAATGGAAAATCATCTAATAGGACTGGCGTTATGAGCGGAGTGCCACAAGGGTCAGTTTTAGGGCCAATCCTATTCCTAGTTTACATAAATCTCATGCATAATATCGAAGTTTGCCAACGACACTAAAATTGCAAATACAGTAGTCACTAATGCACAAACTAAAGAAATGCAAGATAATCTCGAAAAATTGTCGAATTGGGCGAAAACTTGGCAAATGTCCTCAAATGCAAAGTGCTCCACATCAGACATTGTAACAGCAAACTATGTATGTATGATGTGTGTTTGTATGTATGTATGTATGTATGTATGTACAATATATACGTGTGTGTATGTATATGTATGTATGTACAGTCTATACGTGCGTGTGTGTGTGTGTGTGTATATTATAATCATACGTATGTGCAGGAGCTGAGATTTTAGTTAGCTTAAAAATGGGGAGTGATTTTGTGTTTGTGTGAGTATGGTTGCTGGGATGAGTCGGCGCTTGCTTGCATGTGTGTGTGTGTGTGTATATGTGTGTGTGTGTGTGTACCAACCGAATTTCTTACGAATAATATATGAACACACACACACACACACACACTGTCTAACTCTCTCTCTCTCTCTCTCTCTCTCTCTCTCTCTCTTTCTCTCTCTCTCTCTCTCTCTCTCTCTCTCTCTCTCTCTCTCTCTCTCTCTCTCTCTCTCTCTCTCGTACCTGGGGAAGGAACCGTAATTATCGTCATATAAATTCGTGAATTACTAAATTAAAGATGTTGTGTCCAGGATCCAGGACTCTTAGAAATGTATTTATCGATTTATTTATATATTTCATAGCATATAATAAAGTAAAAGCATGATTTTAAAGTTATATTATAGTTATAATAACATGATAAAGTGAGTGTAGGATAAAGGTAAAGGGAGAAAAAAAATATGGTATTATAATTTCAGCCTACTTTCCAACTGTGCTATAAAATGTCCTTGGTGTTGTTTTCCACTAACCACAAGGAACTGCTTCCTATCATTACTTTCATGTAGGGTGTAATACCCGAGGGACTGGAGGGTGGGGAGAGAGCCATCTGCTTTACTATCCTTTCCTTACATTCCTGTATTAATATTAAACTTTTCCTATAGTGTTAAGTCCAAACCATCTCTAAAAAATCTTAAGGTCTGTGTAGCCCGTGTATCTATGTAACTCATGTAACTCTCTCTCGACAAGACACACTCACACACACTCAAGCACATTCTCATAGGAACCTGCATAATCAAGCACACACACACACACACACACACACACACACACACACACACACACACACACAGGCAGGAATCATTTTACACACACACACACACACACACACACAGGCAGGAATCATTATACACACACACACACACACACAAATATACAGACAGGCAGGGATCATTATACACACACACACACACACACACACACACATTATGAGCACAGAGATGAAAACTGTTTGGTGAATCTTTTGTTTATATTAATATATTATGGTATACACTTTTGTTACATTAGAGAGATTTGATTCCTCCACAGTATGTCAGGAAACAGGACCAGATGAACAAAAATAACTGTGGACTGTTGTTGCTTGGAATAGTTTGGAGGAATCAGTTGCTCCACATTGGCCAACACTGTACTATATACCCAATAAGAAGACTCCGTAGTATGGAAAAACTACTGTGGAATTTAGGGTAGGAAAGTACTGTATGAAGGAAATTTGATCTATTCTACTTGATCTACCAATACATCCTGAAAGGGAAACAAAATTTAACTCATATGGATCATAAAGAAGGTAATAAAATAGGACCCCACATTGAGCTTAATAATTATATAGAGTAGGAAGAAATGTTGTTGTGTGCAGTGGTTTGTTTTGTCCTATGCTAAATGGTGGTCATTTTGGGTATCTGAAAACTGTGTGTACTCCCATGCAACACAACGTCATTCCTTTGTACAGTCGGTAGTAGAAGTCCTGTCGCCTCACCTGCTTCACCGAGACAGGCAGTGTTCATAGACTCGAGAAATACACACGATTTCTACACCTAATAATCTCGAGTCTATGAACATCGCGTGCCTCGGTGAAGCAAATGAGGCGACAGGACTTTAGCCGACGACTGTTCCTTCCTTCACACACACACACACACATATATATATATATAAGTTGCATTAACTTAATGAACATTTAGGAGCGACAGGCGTGTTAAACTCCAATAACAATGTAAATTACTCTTGAGTTTCATTAGTATAAAGATTGCAATGTTTACCACACATATACCGAGAATTTTTATGCCAACTCGTGCTAGTCTGAAACCATTAAGTTATTGATATGTACAGTTGCCTCCACTAGTAACGAGCACAGCGTCTGGTGGTTTTGGTGAAATGTGCCACCACTGTATATAAATAGTTAATGAAGGGTTATTACAACATTTCTGTTAGAGTATCCACTATAAGGACACTACTGTATGTAAATAAACACAGTGTTGCCACATTTCATCAAATCCACTTTATGCTGTGCTCGTTACAAATAGAGGTAATTGTAAAAGCTCAAAAAATGCATCAGGTATTTCATGCCCAGATATTTTTCGCCACTATCACCGTTACCAACACCCTGAATGTGTGGTTCTTAATGCTTCATGTGGTATGACATAATGTATCGTGATGTAGTTGTCTCAAAATTTGGTTATGACTTATACACTTGCACCGGAAAATATTGGTGCAAAGTTTAGTGTAAAAATGTTAATTCGGTGACAAAATCTGTTAAGATGTGGTAGTTTTTTATCAGCAGAATTTTGGTTACGTTAGGTAAGGTCGTACCTTGGATATCAGTTATTTACATCAATATGATGTCTATTAGATAATGTAGGTTAAGTTAGTTATCATTTAGGTTTGGTTATGTTTAAATCTTGAAATTAGTAATTTCCACCATTTTGATGCCTATTAAATTTTGTAGGTTAGGTTTGGTTTGCTTATCTGAGTATTATTCAAGTTTGCTTATTGTAAAGGGCTTGATATAATAATGTTTTTCCCCAGGACTAAATCTAAATATTCTTCACCAACATTGGTGTGGGAAGGAGTTGCTACGCCGTAGTATGCACCATAAATGTTCTTGAATACTGCACTAAATTTCCAAAGCTAAAATTCAGTAGTCTTCAACTTTTTTAATTCACCAATAAATATAAATGATTGTCATTTGATGGGTTCCATTAAGTTTCTCTTTTGGTATATTAGAGTACCTTGATTCCTCCAAAGTAAGCTAGGAAACAGGACCAGAAGAACGTCAATAATGGTGTTATGTTGGTTGGAATAGTTTGGAGGATTCAGTTAGTTGCTCCAGATTTACTGTAGTCAGTAACCAGTGTATTCTCTTTTATTATTATTCTCCCTCTAGTAATATATTCCTCTCTCTCTCTCTCTTACTACTATATTTTTTTTTCTCTCTCTCTCTCACTCTCTATCTCTCTGTCTCTCTGTCTCTCTCTCTCTCTCTTTTTTTTTTGCTTTTTTGTAAGTGTACAAATTATTGTTGTCTTACATCTAATAGTAAGGTCCATTATTACATAGCTCAATCTGCGCTTAACATTTATATCTATAAGCTTATTATATATATTATTAGCTTATTAGTAAGCTTAGTATTAGGACTTATGAATATATTGTTAGGGTTCTTATAGTTATGTATAAGTTAGATATTATTCTAGCCTTATTACTACTTAAACAAAAGCTCTAGTTTTGACTCTAAAACTATCTATAGCTAATTAGACTAATGGTTTGTTGATGTCATTACCCATCTGTTGACTTCTCTCTTGAACACTTATAGAGTTGTGTTGCGAGGGTGACCTACCATCTCTTGCTCCAAGACACAAGACAGGGCTTCGTTGATGCGACGTACTGTGTCCCTCCAATCCTTCTTTGTATCACAAGAGAATGATAGAGTACAGTCGTCTGCATATGCCTGGGCCTCTGGGATGAGTTCTAGGATGTCATTAAAGTAGACATTCCACAACAGAGGTCCAACAATACTTCCTTGTGGAACACTGGCATGTCTAGGATGTTTGCCAGAGGTGTGACCATTTACCACCGTCCTGAGGGTTCTACCATCAAGGTAATCCTGGAGAAGATGCTGGAGGGCACCTCTAACACCAAGACTACCCAGCTTGGCAATGATACCTTTGTGCCACACCCTGTCGAAGGCACCAGCAATGTCAAGGGCCACTACAAAGGTATCCTTTCCTCTGTCCAGGGAGTGGTTCCAGGCAGTAACTTGTAGCATTAGGAGGTCTGCAGCTGACCTACCCTTTCTGAAGCCAAACTGCCTGTTGTTGAGGAGGTGGTGTTTGTCCAGGAAGTCTGTTATATTGGTGGTGATTAATGACTCCAAAATTTTACCAACAATAGAGAGGAGGGATATTGGCATGTAGTTTTTTGGGTCACTTTTACTTTTTTTTTTCTTGTGTACAGCCACCACCCTTGCCTCCTTCAACTGTGTAGACCACTTGCACGAGGTGAGGCCGTAGTCCGTCAGCAGCTCCTGGAATGACCGTTCCACCAAGTGTTGGCTTAGATCCCCTAACATGATGAAGTGTTTACATGAGTGTTGGAGGAGTAAGGAGTTCAAGATTCCATAGATGTAATTTATTGGGTCACTTCCCTGCCATTGAGGACGATAACAAACACAGAGAAGGATGGTGTCCATGTTCCTTGACCACAACTTGAAGAATGACAGCTCTAGGTGCTCCTCCATGTTGATGTCAAGGGCCATCACAGCAAGACCATCTCTGAAACAGACAGCAATGCCTCCAAAGGTGTTGTGTACACGATCCCTTCTATGCCATACAGAATATCCTTTTATCTTGCCGAAGTTGTTTGGGATGGAGGGGTTCAGAAAGGTCTCAACAGTGGTAATAATATCTGGATTGTGAGGTATTATGTAGGAGTGATTTAGATCACCTATGTTGGTTTGGAGACCCCTGACGTTGGCATATATGATGGTAAGGTTGTCTTTTCTATTGTCTGCCGGCATGACTTAGTCTTCTATTGGTTTGCTTGGTGGTGAGAGGGTTAGAGAGAAGAGCAAGTGGGTTGATGAGAGACGTGGGTTGATTAAGGTGCCTGCTGAGTGTGCCAACAAGCACTGTTAACTGGTGAGACAGTGTCTGGTTTTGTTCCTGTGCTCGTAGAGATCTACAATTCTGTACTGAGTGACCTTCACAGTTGCAGAAGTCACACCAGGTTAGCCAGCGACAGGTGTTGTCCATGTGGCCGTTTCTGTTGCAGTGGTAACAGTATTTTCTATGTGATTTCCGGTTGTCCTGGAGTAGATGTAATAGGGTGAGAAGTAGAGGTGGTGGTTTGTGTGTAGCTTGCGAGTTGTGATTTGTATTTGTGTAAATGGTATGTCTTTCTGCTTTGTGTGTTTGTAGGTCTGGGTGTGTTGTCACCCTTGGCGGCAGCGGAAGGTTGCCCAGGGGGTGTCTTGTGTGATTTGTGCTCGTCTTGTTTCTGGTTTTGTGTGATTTTTGGTCGGGTTGAAATCTCAGTGTCTGTTGGAGACTGTGTTTGGCAGCCTACGCTGTTTGTAGTGAGTAATATATCGGTCTGTGTCTTGTTACTTGATTTTGGATGAGTAGTCGGTAGTAATTGACTTTGTGATGTGTGTGTGTTTGTGGTGGTATTTTTCTTGATGTTACTTGAGTTTCTGGAGGGGGACTGGATGTTGGATGTCAGTGGTTGTGTAGAGGTGACAATTTTATGTTCGGCTGTATACGACCCTAGCTGTTGCGCCACCAGATGCCTAGTTGCATAAGAAAATCAATTAATCAATCAATCAATCGTTCCTTTAGTCAGCCCTTGTATTCTACCAACCATCTACAAATCTGAATTTTATAAATGAGCTCTCTCTGTCTTTTCAAATGCCAACTCTACCTCAGTCTATAACTGGTAGAATCTTATTTACATCATAATAACTCATAATGTTACAATACAAAATCTATACATAACTTTACAGTAAAGTATTACTAAAATAGTAAATTATTCATCAAGTTATTAAAAGGCCAGTGTTGACTACTGTAATGTAGTATTTTTATGTAGGTCTTTTGTAAATTCTACGTTTCAATGAAAAACCAATCTGGAATAATAATAATAACTCCTAGGCCGTCTCCACACTAGAATTATTATTTAAACCAATGCATCAACAGAAAACTAATTAATTCAAGGAACATAGTCTTAATATTGTGTACTAATAATCTATATATATATAAACCACTCCGTCTGTCTGTGTGTCTGTGTGTTTAACCACTATGCACGGCTGCATCGTTTGACCTAGAGTAAAACGTATTACATCATTCTGATCGGTGAAGCTTGGGAAGTGTCCTCGGCCTACGAAAAAAATGCTTTTAAATGACCATTAGGGGGGATTGGGGGTGGTCGAACCCCTGCAATAGGGTTGGACAGGAACCGTTTCTTTGGTACTCACGGTTCTGAGTACTCTGACTCGCGGAACCTCCAGAACCGTTTCTGGAACCTATTACCCTCTCCCAAACCCCCCCATTGCTCTCTCTCTCTCTCTCTCTCTCTCTCTCTCTCTCTCTCTCTCTCTCTCTCTCTCTCTCTCTTTTTTTTTTTTTTTTTTTTTAACTTTCAGTCCAGCTATACATGGCTAGGCTAAGTACAGCCTACTGTACATTAGAGTCCGGTTTAAAGTACCACTTTTCCTCGTGGCACTATCTTAAAAGCCGCTTTTTGAATATTTATACTTATCTCATGGGCGTTGGAAATGTTCCTCGCCACATGTGAGCAGCCACCTTCACTTGTTGGGTGGACAGGTCTTGCATGGTGGGAGCTGCTGCAGTGAAAACATTCCACATTCGTGAGGTTCTGGCAGTGAAGGTCCTCTGGTGCTGACTGGAGTGTGACCTCGGCACCCCGACCTGCTCTTGGCTGGAGGACACCGTTCTCGTGTCTCTCACAGCCTCACGCTGGAGGAGCCAAAATCCTGCCAGGTGTTGCACCTCTTGTACCTGTGCCTTGTGGAGGACCACCAGAGCAGCTACGTCACGGCGGTGCTCTAGTGTGTCCAGGGCAGGTATGTCTTGTGAGGTAGGGGGGCAGCTGTTGTTCTCCGTTAGTCGCTGCACTCTTCGCTCCACTTTGTCGAGTCTTTGCAGATGTGTTGTAACACTAGACATCCACGTCAGGGCCCCATACTCAAGGTGGGACCTTACTTGTGCCTTGTAGAGTGTCATAAGGCCACGTTTGTCCAGGAAACCTGCCACTCTACGTAAAAATTGAAAAACACGTTGCAAATCAAAGTAAGACAAACCGAAAGAGTTCTACAGTTATATTCGACAAAGGAAAGTACTTACGTCAACTATCAGACCACTTCTTGATGAAAATGGGGAATTTACGACAAATGAGGAGCGAATGAGTAGTATCCTAAATAATGTCTTTGTATCAGACTTTACTACAGAAAACCCGACCGATATACCAGCTGAAACAACAGTCCAAAACGAAAACACCGAGGTATTAAATAATATCAGCATAACAGAAAATGACGTAATCAAATGTATTGATAAATTAAATGTAAATAAGTCACCAGGGCCAGACACGATCTCCCCTCGCGTCTTAAAGGAAGCAAAAAGCGAAATAGTAAAACCTCTAGAGACTCTGCTCTTTAATCATTCTTTACATACTGGAACAATACCCGACGAATGGAAGCTCGCTAACGTAACACCAATATTAAAAAAAAAGGAGCAAATCTTTACCTAGTAACTATCGCCCTATCAGCCTAACTTCAGTAGTATGCAAAAGGCTAGAGACAATCATACAAGATAAACTTACAAATCACTTAGAGGAAAACAACTTACTTAGAGACACTCAACACAGTTTTCGTAATAAACGCTCTTGCCTAACGAACCTATTTTAAACGACATTTTCAACGAATATGATAAGAGTAAAGCAGTAGACATAATTTATCTAAATTTCCAAAAAGCCTTTGACAAAGTTCCCCATAAACGCTTAATAACTGAATTAAAATCTCACAGAATCCATGGCAATACCTTAATCCATTAATGACGAAAATTATGTAATGGCTAAAAATACACAATTTTTGCAAGAAAAGCTTATTAATACACCATTTTCAATAATATGTAAACAAATTGCAAAAATTATTTGTATAAGTAGTGTTTTTAGCGTGGTAGGTTTTCCTGCCACCAGGCAGTTACGATAACAAAGGTATTAGAATTTTATAATAACATTCCAAAAATGATTATAACTTTGTGCTGCACTCACGGAAGGATATGCAGAATTATACCTCCTTTACCACTTGATATTATGATAACACTTTGTTTATTCAGAGTTCATGTAAATGATATGCATATTGCATTTGTGCAAACCTAATTCTTCAATGGTAAAAATGAACAAATATTATTTTATTTTTATTCTCTGATATGAAACACAAGACACTAATTCTGAGTGTTTATTTCACTTTTGTGAAGATAAGTAATTCATTCGATTTCTATTTGTTAAAAGTATGGAAGTTTTCCATACATTCAGGATGCACAGGCACTTCACACATCTTACACATACTGTTCTTCGCGAACACTGACGACACCGTGAGTTTGGCTGGTCCCCTTTCATGGTCCAGTGTTGTTTACCGTTGTACCTCACAGTGTCCTTTGCTAATCCAGCAGGGAATTTCTTAGGTCCGGGTGTTACTCGGCTTGTACCAAACCCCTTCATAATGGCAATGGCAAAATGACGAATGAAGTCAAGCAGGCTGATGTTATTTCCTAACTTCCTGTACAGTTGCCATGCATTTGTAACTTGTGCATTTACACTCCAAGCAATTATTGGCCACCACCATTTCTTCGAACGAATCCCAATCCTGTAGGCTGACACTTGCTGGTCAAAGATGTCAACTCCACCCATAATTTGGTTATATACCTTGACAGAATGCGGCATATCAATTTCTACATGTTTTTTCTCTCTATTGCACCACCGCTTGGTTTTGTTTACTGGGGTTTTCCTTTCCTTATTTGACCCAACAGCAACAACCTTGTTATCTTTCCACTTGACAACAGATATACAACCAGTAAATGCTTCTTCCATGTACCCACGGGTTTTCTTCTCCATTACTTTCTTTGCCATGACAGGAGCACCACTCAGACGATCTTCTCGCAATGTTCCTGTTGCACCTATGCCCTGATCACCCAGTTTTTCTAGCAAAGGCACTGACGTAAAAAGGTTATCAAACACCACATGTTGACCTGCCTCTAAATTGATTTTTTTTTACCTTTTCCATCACTTCATTTGGGCCTTGTCCAAGTCCAGTGTCAGATATATTAGTATATAAGCCACAGTAAGGTTCAGCATGAAGGAGAAAGCCATCAGCAGTACATGCAGCCCACACATTGAAACCAAATCGTATTGGTTTTCCCTTTATAAATTGCTTAGAACTATGCCTGCCATAGTAGGGAATCATGACTTCATCTATGCTGTAGAATTCTTGACTGTACTTGGGTTTGTTGACTTGATTCAGGTGCTGGATAAGAGGACGTACCTGAATAGAAGGAAATGTTACTTTACTGAATGTTTTTCTTATTTCATGTATATTTCATTTTTACTTTGACTGACTAAATGTCTCACTTACATTACAGTATACATAATATTCATAATTTGTGGCTGAAAAATTATAAAGACGTCTCACAAAAACCCTTTCTTTACCTTGTAAAATTTGTCGTCGGTCATTTTCATGTTGTCAGCAAAGTGCAGACAGCACATTATTTGTTCAAATGCATCCCTTCTGATACTCTCAGAAATCAGTTGGTTGAAGACATCAGGGGACTCACTCCAATACAGCCGTCGAGAAGGAAGCTTGTTGTAACCAGATATTACGAGAATTGTTATAAATACTTTCAACTTCTCTGGTGTAACATGATCACTTGGTAGTGATTTCTGTGATGCATATAGTTTGCTTTGTTCACAAAGTTCTTCAATCCACTCATCTGTCCAAAATAATTTGGTGCAGTCTTCTGGATTCTTTATGTCTTCTTTGAGTTTAGTGAGTTCGTTATTTTGATGCTGCACATAATCTGGCACAGTATTCATGACACTGTGAAAAACAGAGAGAGTGATGGAGATATAATTACTCAGATTTGTAAGAATAAACATTTTGCATTCATAATTATCAGTCTGGACTAATGTTTATTTCTTATGAGTAACTTACCGTATTTTATTTTGGTGCTATTCATATTTTCTTGTACGTTTTTTACGTTTCTTAGGAGGCTCTGCAGATGTTGAGGGAGATTCTAGATCGTGATTTGTGTCCTCATTTTCCTCTAATGGCTCTTCATTAGCAATTGAATTTACTTCAGCTGAGAGAATTCTTAGAGGAAGGTGATCCGGATTACATGTCACTTCGTCATCAGATGCATCAGAATCACAATCTGTGTTGGCATCAGGTTCTTCATGTGGTGGATTGATAGCAACTGTCACAGTTTCTTGATCAATGTTATCCAACAAATCATGAATTTCATTTAGTGTCAGTCTGAAAAAAGTTGATATTGTACAAACTAATATTTATAGTATTTTCAATGAAACACATAATTATGCATCATATGGCCACTAAAATCACGGTAATAAGGAGTTTACTATATAAGGATCAAGATAAATACTCATACTACAGAATGGCTGGGGGAAATCTTTATCACAATTAAAAAACTTCCATTCTCTCAGCAGGAAAAACTCCGGAGTGATAAAAATGAACATAGGAATGCCTAATGGCAGGAAATCCTGCCACCTAATTATAATTTACATATAACACAGGTAAAAGTTTAGTTATTTCTTTTTTGATGTATACATTATATAAGGAGACTCTCGTAGATGGGGTGGCTACTATCATTATCCCAATGTGGCTTACATACTTGGTTATACACACCTGTCTTTGTGATGATGTCGAGACATGCTGGCTGACACCCTCACACACCAGTGTTTGAAAGTCAACTGACAACCCTTGGTAAATCACAGAGACATCTGGCTTGGGGATTAACAAGAAAGAACCTGTGGGAATGTTCAGTGTTGATATGAACAGAACAGCACTGATTTCAACATGTCCAGACCTGTCTAAATGAAGTGGCAGGAATTCCTGCCAATCGGCTTTAATGGGTTAAGATGGATAGAGAACTAACTAAGAAACCGAAAACAACACATGGTAATAAATGGAAAATCATCTAATTGTACTGGCGTTATGAGCGGAGTGCCACAAGGGTCAGTTTTAGGGCCAATCCTATTCCTAGTTTACATAAATCTCATGCATAATATCGAAGTTTGCCAACGACACTAAAATTGCAAATACAGTACTCACTAATGCACAAACTAAAGAAATGCAAGATAATCTCGAAAAATTGTCGAATTGGGCGAAAACTTGGCAAATGTCCTCAAATGCAAAGTGCTCCACATCAGACATTGTAACAGCAAACTATGTATGTATGATGTGTGTTTGTATGTATGTATGTATGTATGTATGTACAATATATACGTGTGTGTATGTATATGTATGTATGTACAGTCTATACGTGCGTGTGTGTGTGTGTGTGTATATTATAATCATACGTATGTGCAGGAGCTGAGATTTTAGTTAGCTTAAAAATGGGGAGTGATTTTGTGTTTGTGTGAGTATGGTTGCTGGGATGAGTCGGCGCTTGCTTGCATGTGTGTGTGTGTGTGTATATGTGTGTGTGTGTGTGTACCAACCGAATTTCTTACGAATAATATATGAACACACACACACACACACACTGTCTAACTCTCTCTCTCTCTCTCTTTCTCTCTCTCTCTCTCTCTCTCTCTCTCTCTCTCTCTCTCTCTCTCTCTCTCTCTCTCTCGTACCTGGGGAAGGAACCGTAATTATCGTCATATAAATTCGTGAATTACTAAATTAAAGTTGTTGTGTCCAGGATCCAGGACTCTTAGAAATGTATTTATCGATTTATTTATATATTTCATAGCATATAATAAAGTAAAAGCATGATTTTAAAGTTATATTATAGTTATAATAACATGATAAAGTGAGTGTAGGATAAAGGTGAAGGGAGAAAAAAAATATGGTATTATAATTTCAGCCTACTTTCCAACTGTGCTATAAAATGTCCTTGGTGTTGTTTTCCACTAACCACAAGGAACTGCTTCCTATCATTACTTTCATGTAGGGTGTAATACCCGAGGGACTGGAGGGTGGGGAGAGAGCCATCTGCTTTACTATCCTTTCCTTACATTCCTGTATTAATATTAAACTTTTCCTATAGTGTTAAGTCCAAACCATCTCTAAAAAATCTTAAGGTCTGTGTAGCCCGTGTATCTATGTAACTCATGTAACTCTCTCTCGACAAGACACACTCACACACACTCAAGCACATTCTCATAGGAACCTGCATAATCAAGCACACACACACACACACACACACACACACACACACACATTATGAGCACAGAGATGAAAACTGTTTGGTGAATCTTTTGTTTATATTAATATATTATGTTACATTAGAGAGATTTGATTCCTCCACAGTCAGTATGTCAGGAAACAAGACCAGATGAACAAAAATAACGGTGGACTGTTGTTGCTTGGAATAGTTTGGAGGAATCAGTTGCTCCACATTGGCCAACACTGTACTATAATTATAACCAATAATTTACTTTGTTTCTCCATACACTATATTTACCTCATTCCCTCCACCCTGACTACCGTATGTGTTGACGTGAGTTGTGGCCTTGTGTGTGTGTGTGTGTGTGTGTGTGTAATGATTTCTGACTCTGTGTGTGTGTGTGTGTGTGTCTGATCGTATAATGATCCCTGCTGTGGGTGTGTGTGCGTGTGTGCTTAATGATTTCTGCTCCCCCCCCTCTCTCTCTCTCTTTCTCTCTCTCTCACACACACACACACACTCAGGAGCTCCTTGTAAGTTGTGGTGTTGTAGTCAGATAAATTGTTGTTAAGTTACAGATCAGTATGATGTTGATGGTGTTATCACAGAGAGAGAGGATGATGCTGGTGGTGTAGCTGTAAAACAATATCCACACAACTACTGTACTGGTTGTGGTGGTATAATTATCTCAGTAACTACAACATAATGGGCCGATTCCACAGTGGTTTGTTTTGGTTTGTAAGCTCGCAAACGAAAGAATGTTTGTCATGTAAATGCCTTATGGGTGAATTATTTAATGAATTTGGTGAGTAATCAATACAGTGATTATTATTATCTAACTGTTGGATAGATATTGTGAATGTGGATACTCACCGTTTGGAAAATAATGAAGCCTTTATATTTTGGTTGGTTGGGGAGCTAACAAATCAATACCACTGTGGAATCAACCCAATATCGTCATGTTATATCGATCATAGGACTTATTATTGTACTTACTTATACTTAGTTTTTATCAACACATTGAAGGTGTTTTATACACATATTGGAATGTATCTGCTGTGTTATTCTAGTCCACTATATTAGTAGGGTAATCTGGGAGTTTCTTATACATAATGGACATTATCACATTAGACACATAGAACCAATATTTTGACAACTAAACAAGGCAAGATAAATATGTTCTTTACTCCAATATAATTTAACTTTGGAAAATATAACGGCACCTTAAATTACTATGTCTTTCTCTAATTATAATGTAAGACAAATTATTTTCTAGAAATATACAACTTGGTTCATAACAATAGAATTAACACGTAATACGATATGATGATGATAAAATTAATTTGTAAGTCCATAATAATATTATATAATATGGAGTGAGCATAATAATACACGGGTTGACAGAATTTCTGGAAATATTCATATCTTTATCCAATGTCATTAGTAGAGTTATTCATGTATTTCAGGGATGGTTATAGTGTGTGTGTGTGTGTGTGTGTGTGTGTGTGTGTGTGTGTGTGTGTGTGTGTTTAAATCGTTGTAACAGGAGTCAACCATGGTTGAGTTAATAATACCTAATGAAAATAATAGACTCACACAATGACCACTCCAACCTCTCAACCAGGCAGCATTTTTGTTTCTAGAAAAAAACTGTGAAGGAATGACAAAGGAAATATTTCAAAGGGAATGAAAATAGCTGCAAACCAATTGGTCCTTACGAGGTTGTTTGGATCTAAGGCCCGTAGTTTTAAAACATTTGAGGGCCCTTACTGGAGCTCTATGAACCCTCCAAATAATCCAGGCCACAAAACGCTTCAGTGTTTCGAATGGGGAATCTGTTGCCTGGAGTAGTTTGGATAATTCATAGAGCTCCAGTAAGGGCCCTCAAATCTTTTAAAACTGCGGGTGTAACTACTATTAGAGAGAATGGAAAGCTCCAATCCACCCACCAATTCTACTTGATCTACTAATACATCCTGAAAGGGAAACAAAATTTAACTCGTATGGATCATAAAGAAGGTAATAAAATAGGACCCCACATTGAGCTTAATAATTATATAGAGTAGGAAGAAATGTTGTTGTGTGCAGTGGTTTGTTTTGTCCTATGCTAAATGGTGGTCATTTTGGGTATCTGAAAACTGTGTGTACTCCCATGCAACACAACGTCATTCCTTTGTACAGTCGGTAGTAGAAGTCCTGTCGCCTCACCTGCTTCACCGAGACAGGCAGTGTTCATAGACTCGAGAAATACACACGATTTCTACACCTAATAATCTCGAGTCTATGAACATCGCGTGCCTCGGTGAAGCAAATGAGGCGACAGGACTTTAGCCGACGACTGTTCCTTCCTTCACACACACACACACACATATATATATATATAAGTTGCATTAACTTAATGAACATTTAGGAGCGACAGGCGTGTTAAACTCCAATAACAATGTAAATTACTCTTGAGTTTCATTAGTATAAAGATTGCAATGTTTACCACACATATACCGAGAATTTTTATGCCAACTCGTGCTAGTCTGAAACCATTAAGTTATTGATATGTACAGTTGCCTCCACTAGTAACGAGCACAGCGTCTGGTGGTTTTGGTGAAATGTGCCACCACTGTATATAAATAGTTAATGAAGGGTTATTACAACATTTCTGTTAGAGTATCCACTATAAGGACACTACTGTATGTAAATAAACACAGTGTTGCCACATTTCATCAAATCCACTTTATGCTGTGCTCGTTACAAATAGAGGTAATTGTAAAAGCTCAAAAAATGCATCAGGTATTTCATGCCCAGATATTTTTCGCCACTATCACCGTTACCAACACCCTGAATGTGTGGTTCTTAATGCTTCATGTGGTATGACATAATGTATCGTGATGTAGTTGTCTCAAAATTTGGTTATGACTTATACACTTGCACCGGAAAATATTGGTGCAAAGTTTAGTGTAAAAATGTTAATTCGGTGACAAAATCTGTTAAGATGTGGTAGTTTTTTATCAGCAGAATTTTGGTTACGTTAGGTAAGGTCGTACCTTGGATATCAGTTATTTACATCAATATGATGTCTATTAGATAATGTAGGTTAAGTTAGTTATCATTTAGGTTTGGTTATGTTTAAATCTTGAAATTAGTAATTTCCACCATTTTGATGCCTATTAAATTTTGTAGGTTAGGTTTGGTTTGCTTATCTGAGTATTATTCAAGTTTGCTTATTGTAAAGGGCTTGATATAATAATGTTTTTCCCCAGGACTAAATCTAAATATTCTTCACCAACATTGGTGTGGGAAGGAGTTGCTACGCCGTAGTATGCACCATAAATGTTCTTGAATACTGCACTAAATTTCCAAAGCTAAAATTCAGTAGTCTTCAACTTTTTTAATTCACCAATAAATATGAATGATTGTCATTTGGAGGGTTCCATTAAGTTTCTCTTTTGGTATATTAGAGTACCTTGATTCCTCCAAAGTAAGCTAGGAAACAGGACCAGAAGAACGTCAATAATGGTGTTATGTTGGTTGGAATAGTTTGGAGGATTCAGTTAGTTGCTCCAGATTTACTGTAGTCAGTAACCAGTGTATTCTCTTTTATTATTATTCTCCCTCTAGTAATATATTCCTCTCTCTCTCTCTCTTACTACTATATTTTTTTTTCTCTCTCTCTCACTCTCTATCTCTCTGTCTCTCTGTCTCTCTCTCTCTCTCTTTTTTTTTTGCTTTTTTGTAAGTGTACAAATTATTGTTGTCTTACATCTAATAGTAAGGCCCATTATTACATAGCTCAACCTGCGCTTAACATTTATATCTATAAGCTTATTATATATATTATTAGCTTATTAGTAAGCTTAGTATTAGGACTTATGAATATATTGTTAGGGTTCTTATAGCTATGTATAAGTTAGATATTATTCTAGCCTTATTACTACTTAAACTAAAGCTCTAGTTTTGACTTTAAAACTATCTATAGCTAATTAGACTAATGGTTTGTTGATGTCATTACCCATCTGTTGACTTCTCTCTTGAACACTTATAGAGTTGTGTTGCGAGGGTGACCTACCATCTCTTGCTCCAAGACACAAGACAGGGCTTCGTTGATGCGACGTACTGTGTCCCTCCAATCCTTCTTTGTATCACAAGAGAATGATAGAGTACAGTCGTCTGCATATGCCTGGGCCTCTGGGATGAGTTGTAGGATGTCATTAAAGTAGACATTCCACAACAGAGGTCCAACAATACTTCCTTGTGGAACACTGGCATCGCTAGGATGTTTGCCAGAGGTGTGACCATTTACCACCGTCCTGAGGGTTCTACCATCAAGGTAATCCTGGAGAAGATGCTGGAGGGCACCTCTAACACCAAGACTACCCAGCTTGGCAATGATACCTTTGTGCCACACCCTGTCGAAGGCACCAGCAATGTCAAGGGCCACTACAAAGGTATCCTTTCCTCTGTCCAGGGAGTGGTTCCAGGCAGTAACTTGTAGCATTAGGAGGTCTGCAGCTGACCTACCCTTTCTGAAGCCAAACTGCCTGTTGTTGAGGAGGTGGTGTTTGTCCAGGAAGTCTGTTATATTGGTGGTGATTAATGACTCCAAAATTTTACCAACAATAGAGAGGAGGGATATTGGCATGTAGTTTTTGGGTCACTTTTACTTTTTTTTTCTTGTGTACAGCCACCACCCTAGCCTCCTTCAACTGTGTAGGCCACTTGCACGAGGAGAGGCAGTTCCTGTAGATGATGGTTAGGGGTGGGGCCAGATGCTCAGCACACCGTTTCAGGATATGGGGACTGACGTTGTCTGGTCCTATCGCCTTCTTGGTGTCAAGCTGGAGTAGTTGCTGTTTCACATCTTGTGTGGTGATGTTGAAACTCTCTAAAGATGCTGTAGTAAGAGATGGGATGTTTGGTGGTGCTTGAGTTGGTTCACCTACAGTCATCTTAGAGGAGAAATGAGCAGCAAGTACTTGGGCCTTGTCTGTGGCACTGGTGGCTACTGTACCATCTGTCCTTGTGAGTGGGGGGATGATAGTTTCTGTTACCAATCCCTGTTGCTGCTGAACACCACTCCACCACTCTTTGCTGCTCACAGTATGACCACTCAGTTTGGTTTTCAGTGTTTCCTTCCACCGTTTTATGGCCTGTTTTTGTACCCTCCTCATGGTTTTGCAGGCTTCTCGGTGTAGGGTTTTGTTGTGTTGGGTGGGGTTTGACTTTAATCACAGCCAGGCTCTGTTCTTGTTGTCAGCTGCATTACGGCAGTGGTAGCCAAACCAGGGTTGGTCTTGAGTCTTGGATTTGTACTTCTGGCTGGGTATGTACTTCATTTGGAGGGTTTGTATGGTGTTATTTAAGGAGTCTACTTCAGAGTCGATATCTCCTTGAAGGATTGATTTCCACTCCACAGAGTTCAGTTCCTCCTTAAGTCCCTCCCAGTCACTTCTGTTCCACAGCCAGTTGATGAGCCCATCATACCTAGAGGACAACAGGTGCACTCCCTCTGGAAGGTCGGTGATGACGGGGTCCAGAGATGAGCCAGAGATGTGAGTGGGGAAATCAATATAGTTGGTGAGGCCGTAGTCCGTCAGCAGCTCCTGGAATGACCGTTCCACCAAGTGTTGGCTTAGATCCCCTAACATGATGAAGTGTTTACATGAGTGTTGGAGGAGTAAGGAGTTCAAGATTCCATAGATGTAATTTATTGGGTCACTTCCCTGCCATTGAGGACGATAACAAACACAGAGAAGGATGGTGTCCATGTTCCTTGACCACAACTTGAAGAATGACAGCTCTAGGTGCTCCTCCATGTTGATGTCAAGGGCCATCACAGCAAGACCATCTCTGAAACAGACAGCAATGCCTCCAAAGGTGTTGTGTACACGATCCCTTCTATGCCATACAGAATATCCTTTTATCTTGCCGAAGTTGTTTGGGATGGAGGGGTTCAGAAAGGTCTCAACAGTGGTAATAATATCTGGATTGTGAGGTATTATGTAGGAGTGATTTAGATCACCTATGTTGGTTTGGAGACCCCTGACGTTGGCATATATGATGGTAAGTGTAGCAATGTATATTTTACATATGTATTGAACACTGTATTAACTAGTTTGTGGTTCCGGATACAGGGGGTTACATTTATTAGTTCGGGGTTTCAGATACTGTATTTGTATTGATCTAAATCTCTGTTGTATGTGTTGAGGTGATGGGAATGCACATTCTGGAGAGACGCACTTGAGCTTTGACTCTGGCCGGTCACTCTGGGCTACAGCTGGGCAATACAAATGGAGCCGTCCTAGTTGTGTGTTATTCTCCATCCTGGGTTACTACAATTGGCGACGAGGATGGGATACTGAGAAGTCTATAGTAACCAGGAAGCAAGATGCCTCTCTACGGAACCCTAGAGCAGTTCAACGAGGGAAATGGGACGACGTGGGAGGAATACTGTGAACGGATGGAACAGTATTTCTTGGCTAATGCAGTCACCGAGGTCGCTGTCAAGAGAGCCATATTCTTATCGTCCGTTGGAGCCTCCACGTACAGCAAGCTCCGTTCGTTGTGCAGCCCAAGTAAACCCAAAGATAAGTCTTTCGATGCCCTTATAGCTCTCCTAAATTCATACTTTGATCCGAAGCCTTCAGTGATTTTGGCGAGATTTCGGTTCAATTCTTGTTATATGAAGGAGGGTGAAAAGATTAAAGACTTTGTGGCCAAGCTTCGGAAACTATCTGAGCATTGTAATTATGGACTTATGCTGAATGAACTGTTAAGGGATCGGTTGGTGTGTGGTGTTATAAATAAGAAGATACAGAGCAGATTGTTGTCGGAGGTTGATTTGACGTTGGACAAGGCTGTGGAACTAGCGGTGGCTATGGAAACTGCTGCTTGTGACACGGAGGAACTACAACAACCGAACGTCAGTGTTGAGACCAGCCGTGTACACCGTGTGTATTGGCCCCAACACCGTAATACCAGTTCAGCTCCCGGCACTTCTGCTTCACGACAGCCTGTCAAATGTTTCAGGTGCCTAAGTCGACGACATGCAAGTAAGGACTGTCCCTTCAGAAATAAGGCATGTTTTGACTGTCAGAAATTGGGTCATACTAGGGCCGCTCACAGAGCTGGTACAGTAAATAATGTGGAGGTTACAGAAAAGTCTGTGGAAATGGAAAGTGGAGTTGCAACTTCTGAGTTTGGAGTATCTCATTCAAGCGAGACAAACTGTGATACAGTGTATAGTTTGTTTAAAGTTGACTCCAACCAGAATGAGATTTGTCATGTCACTCCTGTTATGGTTAAGCTACGTATTAATGGTTTGGACACTCAAATGGAGGTGGATACGGGTGCATCGGTTTCGGTGATGAGTGAAGAAGAATTTAAGAAACTTGGTGGATGTACTGCTTCGTTAAGACCTTCACTACGGGAATTTCGAACCTACACTGGTGAGAACATTGCTGTGTTGGGTGTGACTGATGTTAAGGTTTGGATAGCGAATCATGAGGAACTGAATCTGCCGTTAATAGTAGCCAAAGGTCAGGGTCCTGGGTTATTAGGACGGAATTGGATGGCTCGGATACGGTTAGACTGGCCTACTATATTGGGAAAGTTGAAGGTCAACGTTGTGAGAGCAGAGGAAGAATTTTCTGAGGTGTTCAGTGAGGAACTTGGTTGCTTCACAGGTGGTAAGGCGCGGCTGTTGATTGATGATTCGGTTAAACCTAAGTTCTACAAGGCACGACCTGTTCCTCTAGCCTTACAAAAGAAAGTAGATGAGGAACTGGATCGCCTAGAAGCAATTGGTGTTATTAAAACTGTCAAACACAGTGATTGGGCTGCCCCCATTGTAGTGGTTCCAAAGCCGTCAGGTTCAGTGCGTATATGCGGTGACTTCAAGTTAACGGTAAATACTGTGGCAGCTTTGGAACAGTATCCTCTACCTAGAACAGATGAATTATTTGCTCTTTTGTCGGGTTGCTCAGTATTCAGTAAGTTAGATATGAGCCATGCTTATAATCAAATAGAGCTGGAAGAAGAATCACAAAGGTATGTGGTCATAAATACCACGAAGGGGTTGAAGCAGTATACTAGGTTGGCCTTTGGTATTCATTCTGCTGTTGCTATATTTCAGAGAATGCTGTCAAACCTACTTGCTGGTCTTCCGCATGTCACCGTGTTTTTAGACGATGTGGTGGTGGGAGGAGTTACTGAGGCCGAGCATGATTCAACACTCAGAGAAGTACTGCGCAGGATGAGTGCTTCAGGTCTGCGACTCAACCGTGCCAAGTGCCAACTCCGGTTGCCTGAGGTGACTTACTTAGGCCATCGGGTGAGCAGTAAGGGTGTGGAACCTACAGACGATAAAACCCAAGCCATAGTACAGGCTCCTGCTCCTACAGATGTTAAGTCTCTTCGGGCCTGGTTGGGATTAATAAATTATTACAGTAGATTCCTGAAGAACTTAGCATCTATACTGTCTCCCTTGTATAAACTACTGAAAGACGGACAGGAATGGGAGTGGAATCGGGAACAGAGTGAGGCGTTCCAGGCAGCTAAGAAATTGTTACTGAAGTCAAACTGTTTAGCACATTTTGACATTTCCAAGGAAACTGTGCTATCCTGTGATGCTAGCCCTTATGGGTTGGGTTGTGTGTTATCACAGATAGATGATAAGGGGGTAGAACGCCCAGTAGCTTTCTATTCTAGGAAATTGAATGAGACAGAACAGAGGTATGCACAAATAGATCGGGAAGGATTGAGTATCATATCAGGGGTCAAAAAGTGGCATTACTACCTTTATGGTCGGCCTTTTGTGATTGTCACAGACCATAAACCCTTACTTGGACTTTTGGGTGAAGATAAACCTCTTCCTGTAAATGCTTCACCCCGAGTGCAACGTTGGGCTCTTATGTTATCGGCTTATACATACAAACTGGTATATTCTCCAGGCAGGTACCAAACCCACTGTGATGGTCTAAGTCGTCTCCCTCTACCGCACTCTCCCACTAAAGTTCCTGCGCCTACTGAAACTGTTCATCTGATGGAGTTCCTGAACGAAGGTCCGGTTACGCAAGAGCAAATACGGAAGTGGACGGGTAGAGACCCTGTACTGTCAGCTGTGCGTGAGTATGTACGGTGGGGATGGCCTGATGATCTCTCTGATAAATCCCCCGGGTTTTTGTCTTACAAGAACAGAATGAGTGAGCTAAGTATCCACGAAGAGTGTCTCATGTGGGGATGTCGGGTAATTATTCCACCTCAGGGACGGCAAGCCGTGTTAAAAGAAGTTCATGAAGGCCATTTTGGAGCTTCTCGAATGAAGAATCGTGCTCGTTCATACTTCTGGTGGCCTGGTTTAGACAAGGAGTTGGAGGAAGTAGCAGCTACCTGCTCGGTTTGCCAGGAGTCTCGAGGAAGTGCTCCACCCGCCGACCTTCAACCCTGGACGTGGCCATCACAACCGTGGAGAAGGCTGCACTTGGACTACTGTGGTCCCTTTGAAGGGTTTATGTGGCTTCTGATTGTGGATGCCCACAGTAAGTGGTTGGATGTCCATAAGACTACGACTACATCAGCAGAAGTGACTATAGAGTGCTGCAGAAAATCAATGGCCTCGTTTGGTATCCCTGATTATGTTGTAACTGATAATGCTACTTGTTTTACTTGTCCTGCTTTTAAGGAATTTTGCAAAAAGAATGGTATTCGCCATCTTACTTCACCACCTTGGTCCCCTAAAAGCAATGGATTGGTAGAAAGAGCTGTACAAACCTTTAAGACTGGCCTTAGGAAGCAAAGAAATGGTTCTCTGAGTACGAAAGTGTCTAGGTTTTTATTTAACTACAGAGCTGTTCCTCACAGTGTTACAGGAGTGAGTCCAGCCGAGATGATGTTCAGTCGTCCTATGCGTACCTCTTTGGATCTTTTGAAGCAAGACATCAGGCAGGACCGAATGGACAACTATCAACGCTCACAAAAAGAATGGTATGATAGACAGTCCAGACCTCGCTCATTCCAGGTGGGTGACAAAGTGTATGTCTACTCACTTCCTAAGACTGGTCAGAGGTCCAATTGGTTACCAGGAGTAATAACATCCGGACAGGGGACATCGTATGAGGTGACGTTAGAAGATGGTCGTACTTTCAGACGGCATGTTGATCATTTACGTTTCCGACAGGTTGCTAGCGGAGACATGACTACAACTGCTTGTGTGCCACAGGTCTCCAAGGGGTCAGCAGTAACCAGTATGCCTACATTCGACATGCCAGAGCCAAAGAGTCAAACCCCGGAGCAGCAGACAGAGCAGCAGACAGAGCAGACAGCGGTGAGCCTTGAGGAGGGTCGTCCATCCACGTCACTTCCACCATTCACTGGTCTCTCTCCATCTGCATCTGATGCTGCTGCTCCACCCTCAGTTCCAACCCAGGTGGACTTGCCCCAGTCATCACCTGTTCCTGAGCTGAGGAGGTCTTCTAGAGTCTCCGTAAAACCTGATAGATACGGATATATGTAACTTTAGGGGGGAGGAATGTAGCAATGTATATTTTACATATGTATTGAACACTGTATTAACTAGTTTGTGGTTCCGGATACAGGGGGTTACATTTATTAGTTCGGGGTTTCAGATACTGTATTTGTATTGATCTAAAT
Source organism: Petrolisthes manimaculis (assembly GCA_034508575.1). NCBI lineage: Eukaryota > Metazoa > Arthropoda > Malacostraca > Decapoda > Porcellanidae > Petrolisthes > Petrolisthes manimaculis. The sequence continues at coordinate 108,205 of JAWZYT010004765.1, forward strand.
CTCTGTTGTATGTGTTGAGGTGATGGGAATGCACATTCTGGAGAGACGCACTTGAGCTTTGACTCTGGCCGGTCACTCTGGGCTACAGCTGGGCAATACAAATGGAGCCGTCCTAGTTGTGTGTTATTCTCCATCCTGGGTTACTACAGTAAGGTTGTCTTTTCTATTGTCTGCCGGCATGACTTAGTCTTCTATTGGTTTGCTTGGTGGTGAGAGGGTTAGAGAGAAGAGCAAGTGGGTTGATGAGAGACGTGGGTTGATTAAGGTGCCTGCTGAGTGTGCCAACAAGCACTGTTAACTGGTGAGACAGTGTCTGGTTTTGTTCCTGTGCTCGTAGAGATCTACAATTCTGTACTGAGTGACCTTCACAGTTGCAGAAGTCACACCAGGTTAGCCAGCGACAGGTGTTGTCCATGTGGCCGTTTCTGTTGCAGTGGTAACAGTATTTTCTATGTGATTTCCGGTTGTCCTGGGGTAGATGTAATAGGGTGAGAAGTAGAGGTGGTGGTTTGTGTGTAGCGTGCGAGTTGTGATTTGTATTTGTGTAAATGGTATGTCTTTCTGCTTTGTGTGTTTGTAGGTCTGGGTGTGTTGTCACCCTTGGCGGCAGCGGAAGGTTGCCCAGGGGGTGTCTTGTGTGATTTGTGCTCGTCTTGTTTCTGGTTTTGTGTGATTTTTGGTCGGGTTGAAATCTCAGTGTCTGTTGGAGACTGTGTTTGGCAGCCTACGCTGTTTGTAGTGAGTATTATATCGGTCTGTGTCTTGTTACTTGATTTTGGATGAGTAGTCGGTAGTAATTGACTTTGTGATGTGTGTGTGTTTGTGGTGGTATTTTTCTTGATGTTACTCGAGTTTCTGGAGGGGGACTGGATGTTGGATGTCAGTGGTTGTGTAGAGGTGGAGCAAGTGTGAGGTGATTGTGCTTGTGATCCTGTGTTTAGGACGGGAGCCTGGAGGTTGGGTGTAAGTGTTTGTGTTGGGGTGGATCGAGTGTCGGGTGACTGTAATTGTGTGACTGTGTTTAAGTGTGTGTAAGTGTTAGTGTAGGGGTGTGTTGGGTGTGAGGTGAGTGTACTTGAGTGCCTGTGTTGAAAGTGCCAGTGTTGTGATTTTGTAGTCCCACCAGTCACGAGTTACTTTATTGTTTATAAGATTTTTTTGCCAGTCCTTGTCGATGTTGTTTGTTTTTGCTGTGGTGACTATACTGTTGACGGTTAGGTTGTTGAGACTGGTCTGTGTGGCAGCGATATTATCGATAAAGTTAAGAACTGTTACGACAGCGTCTCTGTTTTCAGCAAGGTCCTTAGAGGTCCTATCAAAGTAGCTAAGGGTGAGTTTGTAGCGCCTATTATCCCTTCTTAGGCTTTGAATGATGTTGACAAGCTCCCTGGTGTCGAGGTTGAGAAGTTCTCCTTCCTCAAAGGTGGATGCTGGGACGTTTCTGTTTGGAGTGTTGTAGTGTACCCACGTGGCTCCACTCCCATACACATATGTGGTTAATTCTATAATTGTCTGCTTAGGATTAAAGGAGTGTTGGCCCAAGCGAGGTCAGGTAAATCTTATAATATGTGTATGGGAGTGGAGCCACGGTGGAGCCACGTGGGTACACTACAGAGTTCTGGGTGTGTGTGTTTATGTACAGTCAGCAAAAACATTGACGGGTACGGAGGGTGACGGAGGTATATAAGTCACTCACATCACACCTTACTCACCAGTCAGGCGTACCACCATTACATCACACTGTTAAAAGGATGGTAACGAAACTTTTTTTTTTGCCGACTGTACCGTACGTGATTTCCTGGTGTTGCCTTAATTCTCTCTCTCTCTCTCTCTCTCTCTCTCTCTCTCTCTCTCTCTCTCTCTCTCTCTCTCTCTCTCTCATTGTTGTCTACCGTCCACCACACCAACCCATTGATGATGATTCTAAGTTATATAATGAACTTAGTGATCTAATAGGGGAGAAGATTACCATTATACTAGGTGACTTCAACTGCCATGTTAACTGGGTAGATAAAACGGGAGATGCAGAATCAAGAAGGCTCATTGACTTTGCTGATGAAGCTTTCTTGACTCAGTGGGTGACTGAGCCCACAAGGGGAACCAATATATTAGATCTTGTGTTCACCTCCGAAGATGACCTTGTCTCCAGCTTGACTGTAGATGAGCCATTGGAGGAAGTGACCATAATATAATTAGGTTCTCACTGCAAGTACCCAAGTCTAAAGTTAAAATTCAGAAACAGAGTAAACCCGACCTCAGTAGGGCAGATTTCTGTAATCTGAGAAAGGGAGTTAGTGCAATGCATTTGGAAATGGGCCAAGGGGTGAATGAGTCTTGGTGCTTATTCCGAGACTGCTTTATGGCACAACAATCAATGTTCGTGCCCTCTAAGCCAGTTGGATCCCCAATGTCCCAACCCAATTGGTTCACACGAGAAATAGCAGCTACAATTAGGAAAAGAAAGGTAGCCTACCGCCAGTTCAAAAGAACTGGTAATTTAGAGATACAAAGTGAATATTACCACCTACGTAGGAAGGTGAAATCACTTATAGACAGAGCCAAGCGTAACGAGGAACTCCGGATTGCAGCCTTGTGTAAGGAGAATCCCAAGGAGTTTTTTGGTTATGTAAATAGCAGAAAACCAATTAGAAACAAGATAGGCCCATTGCATGATGGGAACGGTGTTTTGCAAAACACTAATGAAAAGATGGCAGACATTCTAAATTCCCATTTCTCATCAGTGTTCACCCGAGAAGATGGGGGTAACATCCCTGAGCCAGGCACTACTCATGAGGGTGTTACCAAAGAAAGAGTTCAATGTAGTGAAGCAAAAGTTAGAGACAGAATAGGTAAATTAAGTGTCAACAAATCTCCCGGTCCTGATGAATTTCTTCCTAGGGTCTTGCGAGAGGTATGTGACCAGGTAACCCCTTACCTGGCTGCTATCTTCAATATATCACTTGAAACAGGAGAGGTCCCATCTGACTGGAAGGAAGCAAATGTGGACTCCCATATTTAAAAAGGGAGATCGCCATCTTCCTGGAAACTACCGTCCAATCAGCCTT
>JAWZYT010004766.1:0-5000 GCA_034508575.1 Petrolisthes manimaculis
AAGGACTCGATGCTGAGAAGGGAGGAAGGGAAGGGAAGAAGTCGGGGTGGGTGGGGGTAATGGGTTGAGAGAGAGAGAGAGAGAGAGAGAGAGAGAAGAGAGAGAGAGAGATAGGAGGAGAAGAAAGTTGGAACGATATACAAACCAAATTGGATAGCAAGGAGAGGCAGTGAAGGAGAAAGAGACGAAGAGAAGGAGAAAGAAGAGGAGGAGGAGGAGGAGATGGGGAGGAAAAGGATGCAGTATAAGAGAGAGGCGGACCAGCAGTGTTTGCACTGTGGTGGTGGGGGGAGGGTTGAGGAGAGAGATATGTAAATAAGGCGTCATGAAATTAGGATTTTACTGAGCGGTGAGAGACTCGAGGGAAATTCTTTATGTGGTGTTGTCTGGCCGCTGAGGAAGGTGTGGGAAGCTGATGATGAAGAAGGTGAATGAATGGAGGATGCAGCAGGCGAAAGAAAATGTGAGAGAAGAGATAGAACAAGAAAAAATGTGAGAGAAGAGATAGAACAAGAAAAAAAAGGAATGATAGTAGTTTGGGGGAACGAGAATGAAAAGGTGAGAGATGAATAGAAAAAAGAAAAAAAGGGATTATATTAATTTGGGGGAACGTGAATTAAAATTTGAGAAGAGATAGATAAAGAAAAAAGGAATGATAGTAGTTTGGGGAACGTCAAGGAAATTTGAAAGAGGAGGAAGGAATAGATAAGAGGAACAGGAAAGATAGTAGTAATTTGGAGAAACGAAAAGGAAAATATGATGGAGGAGAAAGAGATGAAAATATAAAGGGAAAGTAGTTTAGATGGAAAATAAGCGAACGGAAAAGGAAGATGTGAGGGAGGAGGATGTTAAGTAGAAGAAATTATGCAGAGTAGGCTAAGAGAAAAGAAGAGAGATAAGGAGGAGGAGGAGGAGGAGGTGGAGGAGGTATAATAAACTAGAGGGAGGGAAAAAGACTTCTGCAATTCAGCGTAAAAGAAAATGAATGCCACTTGAAATATTTAGAATAGACTTTCATTTACAGAATTAGCGTTTCTATCCTTTTCAAACCTTTAAGGTCTACACAATTCTCTCTCTCTCTCTCTCTCTCTCTCTCTCTCTCTCCTCTCTCTCTCTCTCTCTCTCTCTCTCTCTCTCTCTCTCTTTCTCTCTCTCTCTATCTCTCTCTCTCTCTCTCTCTCTCTCTCTCTCTCTCTCTCCTTCAAAAGCCGTCAGATTTACCTCCACTTTCAGTTCTCCTTGAACCCTTCCTATCCAATAAATAAATAAATACTTCCCTTTGCATCCTTTTTTCTGCTATTTGTTTTTCCTCTGACGGTTCTTTCTACACAGTGTCACCTCAATCCCTCCTTGCTATGTTTTACTGAGGTGAGGTGTGTCGTAGGGGGCCTGAGAAATCGAAGGGGGAAGTGAGGGTGGGAGGCAGGAGTGAAAGATGTAGGAGGAGGAGGATGTCAGGAAGGATGGCAGGGTGTGGCAAGGTGAGGTATAGATTTGAACTAATAAAAAGTGTCGTAGAGTTGTTGAAAGAAGAAGGGAACTTACAACAATGGTTCGGAGGGAAGGTAAAGTATGACAGAAGATAAATATTGGTGTCCCAAGTTTATATGGAGGTGGAAAGCATGACAGGTAGAAGAATGTCGTGGAAAGGAGAAGGCAGGGTGCTATAGGTGAAGTGGAAAAGAGAAACATGGTAGGGGAGGGGAAGAGAGGGGAAGAGAGGGGCCGTCCGGGTGCTAGGGAGGTAGGCTAGGTGAAGTGGAGGAGAGAAACGTGCTAGGAGAAGGGGAGGGAGAGAGGGAGGGAGGCGGAAGGGAGGGTTCGTCTGGCCTCACTCTGGGGAGAATCTCGGTAATTGAATCAGCTGCACCCAACACCCTCACCTCACACATTGTTTACCTCGCCCTCATTCCCACCAGTCTCTTCCTAGCCCCTATCTTGAAATTTGACCATTCTTCCACCACACACGTTTTGTCATTATACTTAGGTCATCGTCACGTTCACACACTTCATCATCTCAATACTCTCTCTCTCTCTCTCCTCTCTCTCTCTCTCTCTCTCTCTCTCTCTCTCTCTCTCTCATCCGTGAGTAGCTCCCCTTTCCAATGTTAATGAATCATGAGCGTTAATTACCCTCAGGTGGCAAGTGTAAACAGGTCATTTAGCATCCAACATCCCCAACCTCGCCTCACCTGTGTTTCCAGACCTTGTGAACATGAGTTGATATGAAGAGGGGGGAGGGAGGAGGAGGAGGGGAAGATTAGTTGTGATATACGAGGCGTAATTAATAATCTGTGTTATAAGTGGTGGTGGTGGTGTTAGGGGTGTAGGACTGTAGGTGAATGGTGCTAGTTGTGTGTGTGTGTGTGTGTGAGTGTGTGTGTGTGTGTGTGTGTGTGTGTGTGTGTGTGTGTGTGTGTGTGTGTGTGTGTGTGTGTGTGTGTGTGTATGTGTGTGTGTCTTTCTTTCTTTCTTTCTCTCTCTCTCTCCCTCTCTCTCTCTCTCTCTCTCTCTCTCTCTCTCTCTCTCTCTCTCTCTCTCTCTCTCTCTCTCTCTCTCTCTCTCTCTCTCTCTCTCTCTCTCTCTCTCTCTCTCTCTCTCTCTCTCTCTCTAATTACTTTCACCTCTCTCTTCTGTTGTTGCATTACCTTCATCTCCTCTTATTTGGTCATATAATTATAGTTGTACCACCATTACCTAACCTAGACCTAACCTAGCAGCCGTTTATCGGTATATTTAATTCATTCGGTGATTCATTCATTCGTATTTTCTCTGGTATTCCATTAGATATTTGCATTATTCTCTAATATTTAATCTTCAGTTCCTATATTTCGTTCTATCCTTTGTTTCCATTATTTTCCCTCTCGTTCTTGCAATGGTCTAACTCCCTTTTCCTCAGCATTAAATCCTTCTCTCTTCTCTTCTCTAAGCCTTTCTCCCAGTTTTCTTATTCCTTTCTAATGCTATGAGTTTACACGTCCTACTTCTCCAGTCTACAACATTTTTTCTTTTCCCTCCCCTCCTACCCTCGTGACAGCTGCCAGCTTAGCCTAACACTCTTCGGAACTTCCACACCTGATTTCTTTCTCTTTATTCTTTTCTATGTTTATCCGTGTGGAGTATCCCGGAAACATAAAAAAGTAGATTTATGTATTATGTATGATATAGTAATTTTAATAATGATAATAATTTATTTTATTTTATTCTTATTCTTATTCTTATTCTTATTATTCTTATATTATTCTTTTTCTTCTTTTTCTCTTTTTCTTCTTCTTCTTCTTATTATTATTATTATTATTATTATTATTATTAATATTATTATTATTATTATTATTATTATTATTATTATTATTATTATTATTATTATTATTATTTTATTATTATTATTATTATTATTATTATTATTATTATTATTATTATTATTATTATTATTATTATTATTACTATTATTATTATTATTATTATTATTATTATTATTATTATTATTATTATTATTATTATTATATTATTATTATTATTATTATTATTATTATTATTATTATTATTATTATTATATTATTATTATTATTATTATTATTATTATTATTATTATTATTATTATTATTATTATTATTATTATTATTATTATTATTATTATTATTATTATTATTATTATTATTATTATTATCATTATTATATTATTATTATTATTATTATTTATTTATTTACTATTTTTTCTTTTAATCCATCATCATCATTGGGTGGCAAATTGAACTAGAATAAAATAGTACGTTTTGTATTATAGTCCGGAAATCCACATAAAAATTATTACACCCGTAGCTGTAAGTCATTCATACTCTGGTGCGGTGGTCGTATTGTCAAATGTATGGAAATAGTAGACAGGTTCGAGGAAATAAAAAATCTTCAGAGCTCATGGTTAAAGCGACGTAGAAATAGTAAGCAAAGTTTTATGCTTGAAGTTGAGGCTTTCAGTTTCAGTAGGTCAGTTTGGTCTGAAGAAAAATACACTAGACCCAAATTATCAAGACCCCAAATTACTCACACATTCCTCTTTCCTTCTTCTTCCATTTTGCTAAGAATGTATGTAAGTGTCCAGACATTCCTTGTACTATATCTAAACCTGTTCTTTGTTTCTTTGGCAGGTATGTATGTGTGGTGATCTAGCTGGTGTGTTGAAGCTGTGAGTACCGTGTTATTTTTGTCAACGACGGAATAAACCTCGAAAACGCAATCGTTACATACTATTGGTTTGGGGATCTGTACTGGCTGTGTATGTGGCTCTCTTCACATAGAAAAATATGCACATCAATTGGTCCTACAAATACGATGGGAGATCAGACCCTGCCACTCAATCTGGTTAAGTTCAGTGATGAGGGTTTCATGTAATATATCGTCTGAATGTTTTGTAGTATAAGACAATAAATGGATAGATACCTTGGATAAGAGTAGGGGCTGATTATGACTTTTATGGATTTGGAGAAAATGTAGAGTTAGAGTGAATAGAGGAGGTTTATGAAGATGTTGCGAATCATTGATGTAAAAAGAAGGCTACTAAATGCGTATTGTCTGTCATGATAGTGCTACCAATATGAAAGTAGATGAAAAAAACAGGAAACAGGCTTTAAATTTCGGATGGTGTGTGAAGGGGAAATGTTCGGTCGCTCTTATAGACGTGGATGGAGTGACGATATACGGAACAGTCTGGGAAACCTTTAAGTGGAAGTGAGAGGAAGTCTGGGTAAGGGCAACGACCCAGTCACTTCTGCAGGCCGGTCACACGGTGTCATGACCCTGGCGACCTCTTACCATCACAACACAACACAGCACCTCACCACTTCCTTGACAGCCACCAACACCTCCACCACGAGACCGTTTTGTATATTTGTTTTTGTTTCTTTATCTCAATGATTGAATTATAAGTGCGAACATTTGTCGTCTGTTATCATTAGAAATAATCTCTCTCTCTCTCTCTCTCTCTCTCTCTCTCTCTCTCTCTCTCT